>CATIWQ010177775.1:0-10540 GCA_949673415.1 Euphorbia schlechtendalii | reverse complement strand
TGGTAGATTTAGTGAAGATGAGGTTGTTATGCTTTTTTTATTCATAATTTTCTCATCAATTTTACACATTGAGGATTTCTAATGGGAACATTGTTTTATCAGTTGCAGGCAAGATTTTTCCTCTAGCAGCTAATACTAGGAGCGAGCTATTGCCATTCTATGGTACACTTATCTTACAACAAAATACTTTATGTTAACATAAAGTTGCTTGACTTGTAATGTTTGTTGTTTTTGTGATAGGAAATTTGCCATAGAGATCTTAAACTCGAAAACACACTTCGAAACTTGATCAAACAAGTCAAAGGATTCACATCGACTAACTTAATAACCTATATAAGAGTGACAGCTGGAAAGGATATTTTCGTAGGATCTCTCCACGCATCATCAGATCATAGACAAGCTAAACTACTATGAGTTGATTATTTAGAAATACAACTACTGGTATGGTCAGTTGATTGATTTAAATTATGCATTGGAATGATCTTATTTAGCCAAGTAAAATAATATAATAACTGACTCACAATTTTCTTAGTTTCGAACTTGATTCGTTGGTCTGGGAAAATTAGAACTGTAGTATTTTGTTGGGATTGGTGGGTTCCTATAATTGATGATGATCAGTTAAGGTACCAATGCTAATATCATTGTAAATTTTGTGTTTTACTTATGCATCAAAAGTAGATTATTGATATTTTGCATGAAAAGCTTGATGTGCATTGATATTTCTGCTTGTTTGCTTACATATTTTAAGCTTAATGTGCATTCAAATTTTACAATCCTAAATTGGTAAGTAAGATCAAGTTTGTATTGACTTAACTTGCTCTATTTGCAGCTGTGAAAATTCTCGCACTTCCTACCGCCACATCTTCTGAAAGTGGTAAGCATTACTAGCTTTAGTTTGTACTTTTTACTTATAAAATAGTTATATTCTTTTGAACGTGTATGGATTTCACAATTAGCCCCTTGATCCATTTTTTCAATACATGAGGTACTTGATAACAGAATTGTAAAAGAATAAAATATTTAGAACATTCAACTTAAATATGATATGACATGTAAAAACTAAATAATTACATTATTTGTATTCATTTGAGAGTCATTCCTCCCTTTTATATATTCTCTTACCTCACCAGATTAAACCTGGATTTTAGCTCACTATATTGTCAGAGCTTTTAGCTAAAATCAAACTGTTAACTCTATATTCCCCAAAAAGTTTTATTTTAGCATGACAAGTTAAGTGAATTCTGATTAAAAATTTCTCTTTTTTTTATCATGTATCTAATGTTCTTTTGGAAACTGATAGACTAATAATGTGCTTCTTCTTTCCACTATCCTTTTAAATTTCTTTTTGTGGCTGTACAACCTGTATGCATTTATTCATGTAGATTCTATGGAACTCTGCCTCACTTCATTAACAATCCTTTTCAATACAGGCTTCTCTCATGGCGAATAGAGGTGGATTACAGAGGCAACTAAATTGTATCACATTTTTAGACTTTTGTATTAGTTCAAAATCCTGAAATGTTTTCCATTCTTGGGATTGTTAAACCAATATGCAAAACTTCAATGTAAAGATCGGTTTGAGAATCTTTTTGGAAACACTATGTATTTTTAGTAACGTTATTTTTAGTTTGTAAAGTATTATGTATTTTGTAGTTCTCATTTGAATCTGTATACAATTGAATATTATGCATTATGAATTATTTTTAAAAAAATAAATTTCAATTTTTTTTGAATTATGACATCAATTAAGTGTTATACAAATGTGTTGCAATAAGTGCAAAAAGTGTTACAAATGCGACATAAGTGTTTTTGAAAAGGTGTTGCGAATATGCAAAAAGTGTTATAAGAAAAGTGTTGCGAATAAACAATAAAAGTGTTACGAAAAAAACTAACGGACGCTAATGTTGACGGTGACGAGTATTTTTTGCAATACAAGAGAAGCCGTTGAAAGTACTAAAAAAGTGTTGCGAAAATTCACTTGTTGCAACACGTTTCTTAGCGTTGCGAGAAAAAAAAGTGTTGCGAAAATGACTTTTCACAAGGGAAGCATCAACAATGACTTTTTTCACGGAAAAATGTTGCGACAAGTGCTTTCACAACACTTTTGGCACTTTAGGCAACATTTTATTGTTGTTGCGATAGACCATCTATGGCATAGTGAAAATTGGGCAGAACGTTTCTATCTTTTGCAACTGCAATGTCATTAACGACATTGCCCATGCCATTAATGACATTACCAATGTTGTTAACGATATGGCTTAGGTAGAGATAGAAATAATTTATGCCTCGATCGGAAATGCTTTTGGGTTTTTTCTTTGGGCTAAATGCGTATTGTAATGATACCTGAGGTTTTTAACACATGTTATGTGCACTTCTGGTCGAACATAAATGCAACTATGATGTGAATAGGATTTGGATTTAGGTGTTTCTTTTAGCGAGGATACTCGTCGATTTCATGGCTAACTCTAGTCTTTATTTTTATAGCCACAAACTAATGCCAACTTCGTCGATCTAGGGGGCATTAGGAGATTGTGGAACCACATAGCTGGGGACCCGGAGCTCCGAGAAGCCATCGACGCCATCGACTTTGGCATGCTAACTAGGATCATGCCGGCACACATGCCACACTTGTCAGATTGTTCCTCCACCACCTTGGTCAAGAGGTGGTCCGAGAAAACCCATACCTTCCACTTACTAGTAGAGGAGTTGACCATCACGCCATTAGATGTGGTGGCCATGATCGGGCTGGCTGGCACAAAGGGGCCATCCATTTTGACATTTTCATGGACCAGTTCTCCGCTTCTCACTAGGTCATCAACCAAGTGTTCGCCACTTTTCTACTGATAAGTTTAATAACTTATTCACAAGACTTGGCTACACTCGTTCCGTAGGGCTTATCCTTAATAATAATGCCAAAAACTTGTTCATGCAGAGAAACACATGAAATAACTTTTCTATATCTAGCACAAACGAAATAAGACAATTATATAACCATGGACAACATCAATACTATGCTTAGTAAGGGTCGCTCTCACATAGCCACAATTAGCAAGTTACCATTCCAAAAATGTTGGCTTACTAAACAGCGTTATATCACAGATCCAGTTATTATACACAATATTGTAAACCCCGAAACTACTCTTAAAATTAACTCTGATGCATATAACTTGATTAATATAAATGACTTAGCACGAATTACGCATTATGACACATAGACATATCATAAACTTCAAAATAGAAAGTATAAGTAGAAAGCAAAGCAAAGTTGTAAGGTATGGAAGTGAAAGCTGAAGTTGATCAAACCGTATCCACTCTTTAATGGGAGTCGTCAATTCTCGCAATTCCTGCGTCTACTTTGAATTCGGTCTCGGCCCGTATAGAACCTCCGCTAGGATGCTATTCTTTGCGAATATTGAACAAACAAATATTAAAAAATGAAAACTTTTATTGATAAGTGATTTGCAAGTACACTTATACAATAATCGCTCGAGAATATAGAGAAATCTAATGATTGAAACAAGGATTCAAATCTCTTAAACATTTTCTCACTAACATTTATGAATGTAGCGAATTCTCTATCTATACACACACTATATCTCTCTATAATTGCACTCTAATTCTCTCCTCTCTGGTGGTGCCCGAAATTTGTAAGGTTTGGAGTCCTATTTATGGAGTTCGAAGGGTTGCATCTATCCAAACGAAGGGTTGCATCCATTGGTGAAAGATTGCATCTCTTCATTGTGATTAGTTGAGAAGCTTTGATATAATCCACAATGGATAGGCACCTTTTCATGATTGGTTGACTTCTGATAGGTGTCTGGTCATTGGTAGTTGATGACGGTTGATGGCGGTTGATCAAGCTTATCTGGCGGTTGGTAGTTAAGAAGATAATACCAAAAAACCGTCTAACTAGTGACTATGAATCTTTAATTGGCAGACTTCTGTTTCTGAAGTAAACAAGTCGTGACCATGAATTTAGTTTTACTCAAAATTCTTCTTGCAACTTCACCGATCTTCAACAGCTTCGATGCTAAGCCAAATCTTTAAGTTCCAAGCATCTTTTTGCACCTTTTTCACTCTTTTTTCATAGAATTCAACTTTAGATCATTTTACTCCCAATATTTACCTAGTATCTGCATTTGCATCAAAAACAACTACATACCATGTGAAATCTATTATATGAAGTGTAAAAATGACTAAAACTATAATGTTTAATGTATAAAGTTAAAGTGATAATAAGTGTAATTATACACTTATCACCAAGTGACGAAGCTATTCTGTGTGACACACCTGGCAGGCAAGCTCTCTTACAAGGAGCTCTACAATTACTGGTGCCCCGTGGAGGTGGTACCCGAGGGTCAGTGAGCTTAGTGATCTCTCTACTCTTAGTCCTTTTAATCTCTCTACTCACGATCATGTTCTTCCCGGAAACTTCTAGCAAGATAAACAATGAGTTGATCTCAACCATCGAGGAAATTATGGTGATCTCGGTGTAGAACCAGCCTTGGGCCATTCTAGGCCACCTATACTATGGCCTAGACTATACGGTGAAGGTGTATGATAAGGCCCTCAAGCTATGTCACATTTTTCTCTAAGTAATTGATTTATACTTTCCGCCTTTACTTATTTGTGATTTTTGTTACTCTGTTTGAGTTTTTTGCTCTTTTTTACAGGTCTGGGCGTTTGAGTACCACATCCTCCCTCATCCAGTCTTTAAGACTAATGAGGTCCCTCGAGAGCATTTTTGGGCCATTTGGTGCCGCTGGATTGGTGACCTCCACAAGTGGCAAACCGCCTACCGAGAGTGTCTCCTCCATTTGACAATTGAGCAGGTATCCATCCATTTCCCCTAAGTAACTCTATTATTTCTTTGCTTTATGATTTGTGGCTAACCCTATGGTAAAATGCATCTCTTCTTATTGTAGCTTACTTTTGACCCCTAAATTGATGTGCCGAATCAGGAGGTGGTGGTAGATACGCGGATAGCCATAGTTGATTGTCGGTTGGCGCTAGAGTATCCACTTTCCCTGGAGTGGTACTTTGGGGAAAGGATCCGACATTGGTTGACCACCATGATAGATCGGTGGCTGGTTCCTCTACATCCTTCTATTGGGGTGTTTTGGCCCAACTTGAAGATCACTTCGGTGGAAGATCGGGCCACCTTCCAATATGTGAATGGACAGACAGCTCTTTCCTTTGGCATAGACTGCCGGGCACACATGCAGCTACTTTTTCCCCTTGCCCTCATATTTTTTCCAAAGATATTGAGGATTGGCATCACCGGAAGGTGATAGAGATGGTGATCGAGGACCCATCGGATAATGTGTACATCGAGGCACATCTTAGAGGAGGCGGGGGAGACAATGGTCTAAGAGATGACCCTTATGGTAGTATGGGCCATGGCTGCGGGGCTGGTAGCAGAGGCCATGGCGGTGGCAGTGCAGGCTCCTCCAGGGTATGACTCATCTTTGAACCTGATTTCATTATGCTTGTCATGTACTCATTATTTTCTCGAACTAGACTGGTACGGGCAAGCGCACCAAGAAAACCTGGCTGATTCGTAAGATTGAATGTACCATGCACCTGGATTCGTGGAGGGTCACCTCACCACCCCTTTGGAGATGGCATTCTCATTGATGGCGTGGGTGGGGGAGTGACAGACTCACATGCTACCCCTAAGCCTGTATACTCTATCCTTTGCTCCTCAAGACACCACTCATGTAAGGAACTTCTCCCTTGTCTTTTTAAAACTTTGTTTATATACTCGTGGTTCCTAACTTGACTTTCATTTCTTCGTGATAGATCCCTCGGGTTGATTCTGAGACACTCACCCATCACTACTTATCTGCTCATGACTTGATCATCGTGTAGAACGGGGTAACTGAGGTATCCCTGTCTAGATTTTTGTAAATAAAACATCATGATATTTATGCTTGCATGTCATGTATGTGAGATGATGCATATGCTTTTTCATCATAGGTTGACATTTTTCATGAATGTCTATGTCATGATGCATGTTTCCTGGTGTAGGCGCTGATTTTGTTGGAGCATCAGGACTTCTTGAGATCTTAGGCTAAAGTCTAGACTCTCCAAGGTCACTTAAGGACTCAGGATCTGCAAATTAAAGACTTAGAGAGGTAGCTAGTTCAAGCTCGGAGGCCCACTTACCCGATCGCATATAGAGGAAGCTGGTTTAGGATGGATTGGGGGACTCTATCCTACTCTAGAATGCATCGGGGAGGATCTGGCAGCCAGGACATGGAGGTAGACAGCTGCATCGGTGATACAGAGGATGATGAGGATGACGAGGGCTACTCATCAATTTAGATTTTTTTCTCTTCTTTTTTTCTTATTCACTTTGGAACGATTACATTACTTGCCGCTATTGACGCCCTTTGCATATTTTTTCTTATGCTTTTTAGAATATTTTTTTTGAACTTAGAATGATTACTTTAGTAGAATTCCTTTGCTTGAACCAAGTTGTGGAGTTTAATTTTTCTTAACTTGACAATTTTCGCTTCCAAAAATGCGCCATTAATTCTCCCGGTCTAAAATTAACTCATGAAGTGACATTTTGCCAAAACGACACCTCCGATTTGCTGCTATAACTATCATATCATTAACCACATGAGAAAATCCAGTTTTCTAATAGATATAGATGTTCACCACTTTTCTACTGATAAATTTAATAGTTTGTTCACAAAATTCGGCTATATATCAATGGTGCCAAAAACTTGTTCACGTAAAGTATAGGTATTGTCAGTACCTCTTATCAAATAGAAAAATGATGATAACTGCAAGTATATAGTTGCGATGTAGTTTTAAAAGATATCGATCCCACAGGGAAGGACTAGTTCTAAAGGTCAAATAGGGAAGATAAGATAAAAAGAAAATAAAATAATGTATAGTTTCTTTGGATAGGAGGGTTAGAATGAAAAGTCGAGTAAATATAGATGTGATAGATGAGAGACTCTAAATACAAAAATTCTCCCTACGAACAAGTATAGCAGAGAAAAGGGGATTTTGGCCTATGATCCTTCCGAAACTACTCATGTGAGTTTTAGGCCACCAGCAATCTTTTAGGGATGTCTTGACGCTTGTTTACTCACTCCTTTCCTTTTGTAGGTTGTACGTGAGGAGATGGATCGGGTTACCCGTCATTCCTTTGCATTGAGGGACTTGATGCTCTCATAGGATGGGGTTACATGGGTATGTCATTTTTCTCAACCTATGATATGCAATGCATGATATGTCTTTTTTTTATGTACATGGATGTGATTTTCGTGACATGTTTTATGACTGTAGGATATAGTGACGAGGAGCATGGAATTTGAGCGACGCTATCATGAGCTTGATGGTCGCTTTCAATCATTGGACATCAGCCATCGTAGCCTCGAGGTTAGCCATCAGGAGCTGGGAATCTGTTACCAGGGTTTGGAGGCTCATCACTAGAGTTTAGAGGCCTAGTATCAGGAGTTGTTGCGGCATAACACCGCGGCAGAGCAGGCTCAAGCCGAAGCGCGAGCTTCCACCTCGGGTTTTCACCCCCCTCTTACATTTGATATTGATTCCCTACTTGGTGAACAAGATGGTGGATGACTCTTCACTCCAGCCGATTTTCTTCATGCTCCACAGCCTCCTCCTACGTCTGGTTCAGCGGGTGGTGCTCCGGGGGGATTAGGTGCTGAGGATTTTGAGATAGCTACCATGTTGCCCTGAGATCTGGTGGGTGGAGATAATGCATAGGCGATGCATGCTTAAGAGTTCCCTTTTAGCTGTAGTTTTAGATTTCTCTTTTCGAATTGAACTTTTTAGATAACTCCGAATTATAGAATCTTAAAAAGAAAGACTTCTGATTTATGAAAGAAAAGGGGATTTTGGCCTTTCGTAGTGCCAGGTCCTCGCATGTGGTGTTTTATTTTATGAATATGCTTACTTGTTTGTGAATGTTTTTCATATATGTATGAATGAATGTTAAAGCTAATGTATGTGGTTACTATGTGTAGGCAACACCAATCTTGAGGAATTTCCTTTAGCTTTTTCCTTTTTGATGTCGACCCATAATGACCGCCTTAGGGTCTTTCTCCGCACCATTCGGGGACTCGATTGGCAGAGGATTGAGAGTTTTGGTCTGCAGGGTCTTTAGTACCTTGCTTCTAGGCCTGTGAATATGACCTTCATTCTTGCTGCTCTGAAGTTTTGGGATCCCGCCACTCATGTCTTTCATTTTGTCGACTTCGAGCTTTGCCCCTTGGTTGAGGAGTTTCATGCTATTTTGGGGCTCCCTTTTCCGAAGGAATCGACGCCAATATCTCCTGCGAGAATATCCTTCGCCTTTCCTTCTTTCCAATTTGGAGGTGAGGATAAGCTGAAGGGTTTATGGAACCTGGAGTCAAGTGGGCGCTTTTTGTCAGCTTCCCCTGATGTTGGCAGCTTCCGAGTTGAAGTTGTTCTTAGCTGGTGTGAGAATACACCCAGCAGTCATCTAGCTTGGCCCTTAATGGTGACTCTGCTTCTTCTGGAGAAGTTTGTTTGTGGGGTTGGAGCGATTGCCCCTTTCTGCTTGCAGTCAGTGATTGACCCACTCTCCACAGGCTTTTCTCCAGCAGCTTTAGCCTTGGCCAAGAGTCTGGTTCACTTGGACGCTGCTTCGGTGAACCTGAACTTAGTAGGAGACTATTTTACCTTGCTAGAGGTAATTCTCTTTCCTTACCTCTTTCTTTTGTGGTTTTAGTTGTTTGTTTAACCAAATGCATTAACATAGGTATGGTTTTTGGAGAAGCTTCGCCTGACTACTGATCCATGCTTAGGGAAGGCTCGGTATCTCCCTTCGCATTACGGTCCTCGAGGCTTTACTAGGAAGGACCATCGCTCGTTGAGTGAGGACACTTGGGTTGAGATCCTGGGCTCCTACTGATCTTTTGAGGTTCGTTGGCTCAGCCCTTGGTTGGAGATTCCGTTCATGGTTACTGACATCCATGATTCTGGTGTCTTGCTGATGGGGCTGTTTGGCGTTACGTCCTGTTCCCCTTCTCGTCTGTGCAGGTAGTACGGGCATCAGTAACGGGTTCCATGGTCTCTATGCTCGACCCATTTCCACGACTTTGGTCCTGACACACCTGATGCTCTACGGAGGTTTTGGGCACATGCTCGAGTTGTTATGTTGGATTACACCGCCCCGGAGACCACAGATACTGATGAATTCTACCGTGGATGGCTTGGTGAGATCAAGGCTCTCCCTAATGTTGATCAGCATTTCATGGTGTCTCGTGAGTGGGAGAGGGATGAAGATGGTTTGGACCACCTTCCCCATACTTCGAGGAAGCGCGCACGGTGGAATGACTGGCACCCTTAGATCTTATTTGTTTTAGACATTTATTTTCTGACTTGTGTTTTTTACTTATTCTTGGATTATGAAATTTTGTCGAATTTTAATTACTTGCGATATTCTGTATGCACACTATTCATATAAACATAAATCTTTACAAACATAATACATTTCATTAAACGACTTTAAAAAGGGTACAAGTTTTCCAATGATTTGAGTCCTGCCGCCAGTTAGCCTAGAGAAGGTTTTCTAACTCGCGGTCTCTCTATTCCTCACCTTGTCCTAATTTTTAATTGAGCCACCCTTAACGGGTTTTCAACACAGCGGACATTTCTAGTTTTTATACAAGAATGGTCCTAATTGTTGCCCAGGTAGCCAAGTGCCATCTGGAGGACTGGTTTTTCTCTCTTTTTTGATGTACCGCTTTTGTAAATTTATTTCTTTTGTCTTTACATGTGGTAGCGTTTGAGCTTATCTTGATTGACTGGATTGACGAATTCGTTCCCCTCCATATCCATGATCTTGGTAGCTCCTTTGCTCAAGATCTTCTTAATGACATAAGGACCTTCCTAGTTTGGACAAAACTTTCCCCGTTGATCCACATTTGAGGGCCTTATTTGTTTCAGAACCAATTCTCCCACTTTTAATGGTTGGCTCTTGGCTCTAACTCGACTGTTGTATGCCCTAGCCATGCGTTGTTGGTACATCTGCAAATGCTCCAATACCTTTAACCGCTGTTCGTCAATCATGTTTAGCTATTCAAATCTGGCCTTTGCCCATTCTGACTCCTCTAACCTCGCCTCTAGTGCTACTCGAAGCGATTTCACTTCCATTTCTACTAGTAAAATTGCTTCCATCCCATACACTAACGAGAAAGGGGTTTGATTGGTTGGAGTTTTGACGCTCGTCCTGTATCCCCAAACTGTGAATGGCAATTATCAGCCCAGTCCCTATAGGTAATAACCATCTTGCTTAAGATTTTCTTAATCTCCTTATTAGCTGCCTCTACTGCCCCGTTAGCCTGTGGCCTGTATGGTGATGACCGGTGGTGCTCAATCCCATATTTCCTCATTAGGTCTGATGTGGCTCCTTGGAATTGAACCCCATTATCCGATACAATGTGATGTGGGATGCCATATCGGGCAAATATATGCTTTTCAATAAACTTGGTCATTTTCTTAGCGGTGATGTTGGTGTAAGATTCGGCTTCCA
>CATIWQ010177742.1:0-12847 GCA_949673415.1 Euphorbia schlechtendalii | reverse complement strand
ACTACATCGTAACTGTATACTTACAGTGGTCAAATAAGCAGTACTGATAACACATGTTCGTAATTTGAACTTTTATCTTATCGATAGAAAAGTGGGGAATAAGGTTTTTGGCTTCATTTTAGAATATAACCCCTCAGAGTCATTAGAGTTGAAACCTTGCGAATAAGTTTTTGGTACCGTTGCCGGGGATAAGTCTTTCGGAACTAGTATAGCCAAAAACTTTGCGATAAAAAATCAAACAAAATAGAAGTAGATAACAACATGGTAGAAACATGGTAAGGACATGGTAGGAAGTAAAAAATAACAACTGTAGAAATATTACTGTAGTTTCCTAATATGTAACTGATGAAAGAAGCACTATCCAGTAGTTAAACATGACATGAGAAGTATCTGGTAGGAACATGGAAGGAAAATGAACTTGAAAATCAAATAAAAGATAAGCAGATAACAACATGGTAGGGACATTGTAGGAAGTAAAAAATGATAACTCTGGAAATATTACTGTAGTTTCCTGATAGATAACTGATGAAAGGAGTACTATTCAGTAGTTAAACATGATATGAGCACTATCTGGTAGGAACATGGTAGGGATATGGTAGGAAGTAAAAAAAGACAACTCTGGAAATGTTATTGTAGTTTCCTCATAAATAACTAATGAAAGGGACACTATCTAGTAGTTAAACATGACAGGAGCACTATTTGGTAGTAACATGGTAGGAACATGAAATTGAAAATCAAACAAAACGGAATTAGATAACAACATGGTAGGAACATGGTAGGGACATGGTAGGAAGTAGAAAATGACAACTCTAGAAATATTGTTGTAGTTTCCTAGTAGATAACTGATAAAAGGAGTACTATCTAGTAGTTTAACATGACGGAAGCACTATTTGGTAGTAACATGGTAGGAACATGGTAGGAAAATGAACTTGAAAATCAAACAAAACAGAAGCAGATAACAACATGGTAGGGACATGGTAGAAAGTAAAAAATGACAACTCTGGAAATATTATTGTAGCTTCTTGATATATAATTTATGAAAGGACCACTATCCAGTAGTTAAACATGACATGAGTACTATCTGGTAAGAACATGGTAGGAAAATGAACTTGAAAATCAAACAAAATAGAAGCAGATAACAACATGGTAGAAACATGGTATGGATATGGTAGTAAGTAAAAAATGATAACTCTGGAAATATTATTGTGGCTTTCTGATATATAACTGATGAAAGGACCACTATCCAGTAGTTAAACATGACATAAGCACTATCTGGTAGGAACATGGTAGGAAAATGAACTTGAAAATCAAACAAAACAGAAGCAGATAACAACATGGTAGGAACATGGTAGGGACATGGTAGGAAGTAAAAAATGACAACTCTGAAAATATTATTGTAGTTTACTAATAGATAACTAATGAAAGGAGCACTATCCAATAGTTAAACATGACTAGAGCACTATCTGGTAGGAACATTGTAAGAAAATGAACTTGAAAAATCAAATAAAACAGAAGCAGATAACAACATGGTAGGAACATGGTATGGACATGGTAGGAAGTAAAAAATGATAATTCTGGAAATATTTGTAATTTCCTGATAGATAACTGATGAAAGGAACACTTTCCAGTAGTTAAACATAATAGGGAGTACTATCTGGTAGGAACATGGTAGGAAAATGAACTTGAAAATCAAACAAAACATAATTAGATAACAACATGGTGGGAACATGGTAGGAAGTAAAAAATGACAACTCTAGAAATATTACCGTAGTTTCCTAATAGATAACTGATGAAAAGAGCACTATCCAGTAGTTAAACATAACAAGATCATTATCTGGAAGGAACATGGTAGGAAAATGAAATTGAAGATCAAACAAAATAGAATCAGATAAAAACATGGTAGGGATATGGTAGGAAGTAAAAAATGACAACTCTGGAAATATTGATGTAGTTTCCTGATAGATAATTGATGAAAGGAGTACTATTTAGTAGTTAAACATGAGAGGAGCACTATCTGGTAGGAACATGGTAGGAAAATGAACATGAAAATCAAATAAAATAGAAGCAGTTAATAATGTGGTAAGAACATGGTAGGGACATAGTAGGAAGTAAAAAACAACAACTCTGGAAATATTATTACAGTTTCCTAATAGATAACTGATGATAGAAGCACTATCCAGTAGTTAAACATGACATGAGCACTATCTGGTAGGAACATGGTAGAAATTGAACTTGAAAATCAAACAAAATAGAAGCATATAACAACATGGTAGGAACATGGCAAAGACATGGTAGGAAGTAAAAATTGACAACTCTAGAAATATTACTATAGTTTTCTGATAGATAACTAATGAAAGGAGCACTATCCAGTAGTTAAACATGACAGGAGCACTATTTGGTAGTAACATGGTAGGAACATGGTAGGAAAATGAACTTGGAAATCAAACAAAACAGAGGATAATAACAACATGGTTGGAACATAGTAGGGACATGGTAGGAAGTAAAAAATGACAACTCTGGAGATATTATTGTAGTTTCCTGATGGATAAATGATGAAAGGAACACTATCCAGTAGTTAAACATGACAGGAGCACTATCTGGTAAGAACATGGCAGTAACATAGTAGGAAAATGAACTTGAAAATCAAACAAAATAAAATTAGATAACAACATGGTAGGAACATGGTAGGGACATGGTAGGAAGTAAAAAATTACAACTCTTGAAATATTACAGTAGTTTCCTGATAGATAACATGGTTTGAACAAGGTAGAAAGTAAAAAAAAATGATAACTCTGGAAATATTACTGTAGTTTCCTGATAGATAATTGATGAAAGAAGCACTATCTAGTAGCTAAATATGACGGGATCCACTATCTGGTAGGAACATGAACTTGAAAATCAAACAAAACAGAAATAGATAATAACATGGTAAGAACATGGTAGCTACGTGGTAGCTACCAATTTTCTACCAAAATTGAATGGCTGGAAAAAATTTCAAAGTATATCACAATGGATGACGTTTCGAAGGTAAAAATGAGTTGAACAAAAAACTCTAAAGCAGCATGTCAAAAAAATAAACAGTTCAAGAGATAATGCAAAATAAGATGAGCAAATTAAGAAAAGAAGTATAACATCATATGTGATATCACCCGTTGATAAATAAATAAGGAACGTACAAAGTAAAAAAACAAACTTTAAATAGTCATTGCAAATGAACAGTTAAAAGTAATCTAATAAATAGTTTACTCAAATATTACGTTTATAACGATTGCCATTCACGATTCAGGGAACATTGTCAAAAACTCATAGATGATATGAATAAATAAGTATTGCCTTCAAAAACAAAGAAAGCTTTGGGTTTTATATTTTGTTTCCTATCAATCCAATTGAGGCGTAGTTAGCATCATCAAATGGCAGGCTCAAGTGGCGGCACTGCTTCTTCTAGTCCGTCAACGGCGCCTCCTGCACCTAAGATACTTCTGGCAAAGCCTGGGTTAGTCACTTCCGGCCCAGCTGTAGGTAAATTCGGACGCACTGGTTCTGAGGACGAAACAGTGCCCCACCGTTCCCGTACACCTTCAATTGCCTCGCTAAATCTCCTCTCCGATTCCTGGGACTTTCAAATTGATCGCTTTCTTCCTGTAATATTCACTTGCCCTTGCTTATTTCATTACTTGGCCAAATGTGTAAGGCTCCAAATTTGATCCAATTTTTTTAAAATTTTTGTGCAGTTTCTTACTGAGAATACCGATTTCACAGTAATTGGGGTGATTGGGCCTCCCGGTGTCGGAAAATCTACGATAATGAATGAGCTGTATGGTTTTGATAGTACTTCTCCGGGTGAGTTCTTTTGTGGCTTCTTTAGTGCTTTCCCGGTTTTGCAAAATCCTATCTGTAACACTGTGGCGCAATTTGACATTTGCGTCCAGTTTTTTTGGGCATAATTTTTTGTCATCAACTGATCATACAGTCAGTCCATGTAATTTATGCAAAAATCTAGTTATGTTGCTTATGTAAAAGGATTGAATCAGTTTCGAGTGGTTTTACCGTGCCATTTCTGAGATGGCGTTTGTTTATAAGAAGAGTGAAATACTTGTGTGTTAGCAATGATACCATAGATATTATTTTTGTGCAGCCTTCTGCTATTTTTCATGTTGTTTTTGAGTTCTGTAAGTTTATATCCAAAGATAACAATCCCATGCTAGGATGTAGGGATGCTACCACCATTTACTATACAGTGTGAAGATAACAAAGCAATGGCTAGGCATTGTAGTGTTGGGATTGAACCAAGAATTTCTGCTGAGCGCCTTATACTTCTTGACACCCAGGTTTTTGCTGTCACTTTCTCTGGTTTTCATTAACATCAAATGAGATGGCATGCTCTATCCTAATGTGATGTTTTTTGTTAAATTTATGCAGTCTGTTTTTAGCCCATCAATATTAGCTGAGATGATGAGACCTGATGGTTCATCCACCATTTCGGTTTTAAGTGGTGAAAATCTATCTGCAGAATTGGCTCATGAACTTATGAGTATCCAGGTAACTGAAGAGAACTACGTGAATAAGCTTTGTACTCTTACATGGTCATCTAGAATGAATGTGTGATAATTTTTTATTGTCTCGGATGCTGTAAGGGACTCCTTTAGCTTGGTGTTCTTTTAGCATCTATTTGTCACATTCTGCTGGTTGTATCAGATGGAATCCATGACGATAGTATGTGGGAGTTATTATCGACGGTACATTTCCTCCGTGTTTATTTTTTGTTATGATATATTTTTCGTTTATTTTCATCACTTTGTAGTCCTTGGATATCTTATCTTACCTTGCATTTAATTTCCATTTGTAGGTAGACCTATTGAAACATGGCATACCCGATCCATCTTTAGTTAAATCCTCGCATGTGCAAAGCTCTAGTGTGGGACCCGAAAGAGAAAGCAAGGATAAAGTTGCTGAGGGTGAAGAATACATGGCCACTCCAATCTTTGTGCATACAAAGTACGTATATGCTTGTGTTATGGTAGAAGATTGGGTGAACAAAGGTTATGTGTCACTAGTGTATGAAGCCTTCAAATGGAAAAGAGTGCATCAGTGGTCGCTCTGTGGATTTAAAGACTTATCATTGCAAATGCCAAACATAGTTGCATCATTAACTGTTTTCTAGAATAATTGCATTTTGCATGTCATCAATGATAACCGTGGGTCATAGTTGTGAGGCGTGCCTCATGCAAGGCACGGCCCTTGGCGCCTCGCCAGTTGACAGGGGAGGTGGTGTCCCTAAGGCGCGCCTTTGTGCGCCTCGGGCACGTAGAAGACACTTGTTTTTGAGGGTTTAGATTTACATTAACTTGTTTTTTACATATATTTTTAGGAGTTACTATATTAGTTCAAGCTAAGTATTCCTAATTCAATTCTTATTAAGACTAACATAACAATAGGTTAGATTTACTTAGTCATACATACATGCATCCATCCATCCATCCATCCGTCCTTTTTAAGGGTTTTATCTTACTTTAATGTGTTTTTAATTTATTTTTAAGAGTTTAAATTAAAAATTTGACTCTAGATATTCCTAATTCAATTCCTATTCTAGGTTGATTCAAGGCTAGATATTCCTAATGCAATATGTAGATTTTAGATATATATGTTACCTTTAACAATTCTCTTAGTTCTTTATTGGTATGTTATTGTATTTAACTTCACTTTTCAAGCAAAATATTTTTTTCCAAATATTTTGCGCCTAATATAACTCAGGTGCGCACCTAGCCCTCTTACGTCTTTAACTATGCCGTGGATAAGGTAGCACAGAAACTCGTAGACACTGACATTTTCCGTTTCTGTTTCTGTGTCGGAAACCTGAAATCGCGTTATATTTGGCGTTCCCCAAAGCGCGGATACGTTTCCATTGCCATTTCTGTTTTTGTTTCCTTGCTACCTATTTGTAATTCAAAAATTTTTATTACAGTGCTTACGAAATCCCATCTTCCTCATTTTTGATGGGTTGAAGGTCCCATTTGTTTCTGTTTTGTATATAAATTATGAGATTATCAGTGCACTCTCAGTAACATGTGTAATTGTAACCTTATAATTTAGATGCTGTATGCATTTATTCTCATGTAAGAAGAAGAACTATTTGGGAAGAGAAAAAGGAATTTAAATGCTTGAAATAGACTCTTCATGTACCAAAAATGTTACTATACTATGAATGCCATTCATTTTTTAGTTTTTTGGTCTTCCAAAAAATTGATTTGAAAACCAAAGAAACATATGCATGAAAATAAAGCATTTAATGACTGCTGTTTTTTTAGAACACAATTAATGGTAAACTGCAGTTAAGTGTGAACTGCTAGAATCTCAAATCTATGTCCTCAAGCCCACTCTTTTTCACTCCTATATTATTGAAAATCGCAATTAATATACCTATAATATGCATGTACTATAAAATTTTATCCTTTTTTGTGCCTAGGCAATAGGTGATAGATACCTTAGTGCCTTTGACTACTATGAATTGATTTAGGATATATATTTCTTTCCTACTAACTCTCCGTCTAATTTAGAGGTTTGTTAATTGTATTCTTTTGTTCCTACAGGTGTTATGTTAAGATGATCTTAGTTGCTGTTTTCTTGTAGATTGCAAGATCAACATTGTGCTCCACTTAACTTGGCCCACCTTAGCAATGCGCTTGCACAATATTTTAGTTCCGCTTCATTTATGAGAGAGAAACATAAAAGCGTTGGAAAAGAGAATCTTGTTGCATCAACAACTTGTATCCAGAGCAATGATTTTCATTCTACACCACTGAATTTGCATTTGATTCCGTCAAAGAACAAAGACGACTTGCCAAGAGCTGAGTACGAAAGTTACTTCTCTGCACTTTGGAAACTGCGAGATAAGGTCGGTTTATCTCGATTATACTAAGAAAAGCCTACTTTTTGTTATGATTCGAAAGAGAATTTGGACTGCTAAATTTTGTTGCTTGTTCAGGTTTTATCAATGAACTGCCCTTCTTTCGGGAGAAGTGTTTCAGAACGTGATTGGTTGAAAAATTCTGCAAAGATATGGGAAGTAGTGAAAAGCTCTTCAATCATAGCTGAGTACAGCCGTACACTTCAAAATTCAGGCATGTTTCGGAAGTAACACAGCCAAAGTTACTTAAACTTGTATCTTTTGTTGAGTATGAAGGCTGTTGAATGAATGGATGTTATAACTGCTAGCTCTCTTATATGTTTCTGCCTTCTGATAGAGCATTTTATATGTGAATGCTGTTTGCATAGTATCTAATTCTTTCGGCCGACCCCCGTAACTTGTCCCTAAACACTCATTTGCCCCCTGAGCTTTTATAAGTTTCAAACAACCCCCAAACTTGCAAAAAGTGCACCAGCTTCTGGTTGTGAGAGAAGAAAATGATATTTTTGAAAAGTCAAACCAACTAGAAACTGGCATGTGGCATCGAGAGGGTAAAGTGGTGCACTCTTTGCATGTTTCGGGTTTCATTTGAAACTTTTCAAAGTTCAAGGGTAAATGAGCGTTTAGGGATAAGTTCATAGGGATCTTGATGCATTCAGCTAATTATTATCACATGTGGAAATAGTAATCCATAGCATACATTGGTTTTGAATCAGCTGTATTTGCTTATGCAGATTTGTTGAATGCTTTTAAGTCCGTATCATCTTAGTCCCATTGTTGATTTCTTGGACTGCATAATTGCTTTCATCTGGGAACTAAGATCTATTATGTCTAGTTAGTAATTTAAGTATATGATATTTCTAATTAGTTCTTGTTGATCCCTTTTATGATTAAACTTTGCCTGTGCTTTTGTGTTTTTATGATTTCTAAGTTCTTAAGTTCTAGCTTTCTGTATTTTAATTTGTTCTTTTCATTTTTCAACTTTTTTTTAATATATAACTACCATAAATGTGTGATTTGGTTAAGCGTCAGCGTCAATGTCAATGTCAAAGTTGCATTTCAATTCTCAAACTGATTCATTGGTAAAATCCGTACAATAGATTCTTAAGTCATTCATTGGTTAAAACGGGATTGACGTGTTTCAAAGATAATAATAGCTCCGATCGTAAAAATTTGCCCCTTTGTGAAATGTAGTCATTTTAAGAAGAAAAAAAGAAAAATTCAAATTACATTGGAATAGTTTTAAAAGAGGAAACTGTAAAAAATTGGAACTAAAAAAATGTTTAACATATGTTTCTTTTGAAATGATAAGTGTTATTATATGTCTTACAAATGCAATATTGCCAACATTTAATACCCATGTCAAGTTAGGTGAGTGCTAGTACATAGTTGTATCCTATATTCAGTGTTTTAAAATATGTTAGGCTATAGTTGGATGGCTGGGGACTAGGCAGGGATTAATCGTGGTTTAGGCGGGGAATAGATGGATTAGTATTCTAAAATATTTAATATTTATTAATGAATTAGAATAACAAATTAAGTTAACAAATAAATTTTTATACAATTAAATTAAAAATTCATGTAACAACATTTTTTTGACTTTGGTGATATTTTTCTAAGTTTTGGTAGCTTAGTCTAAGCTTTGGCGATACTTTTCTAGTCATTCGCAACACCATTATGGTTTTAGCAACACTTTTCACCTTGATCACTCGATTATATAAAATCATGACAGTGTTTCAAAAAATCCCGCCTTAACCACCTTTTAAAATAGAGCCTATAACCTTTCATCTAAGTATAAAATAAACATAATTATATCTTTGACCAAATGCATCTTAAACGAGGTAATCTTTGTTTGATGTCTCCTTGAGTTTTCAAAAGTTCCGCTTAGCCTCATGAAACTGATAAGTTTGTCTCCTTAAATGTTATATGTCAACTTCTGGTTGGAGGGGGAAAATGAGAAAAATAGATCTTTGAAAAATCAAACCAACCATAATCGGACTCATGACTTTGAAGGAGCAAACTGATGCATTTTTTATAAGTTTAAGGGGGTAAGTGAAAAAAAAAATTCAGGATTACATAAGACAAAAGTTGCCAAATTAGAGGGGTTTTGATGCATTTATCCCGTGTCCTTTGTTTTTTTGTTTCCGTGTGAATTCTCTCTAACGCCTGCATGTGGTATTAGAGTATCTCTTATTTCGAAGCACAGGAGATCACAAGATTGCAAACTCTCATCAATCTCAAATCAAACAAACCAACTACAAAATTGTGTGCATCCTCAAAGGTTAATATTCGTACATGAATAAGAACAAAAAAATTGTTTTCAAAATCATCGGTCAAGAAACACTATCATTTTTTAAGAGAATTGATTCCTGCCAACCTAACTCCAATTATAAAAAAATCATTTCAGGCTAGCGAGATTTTGTAACTTCATTAATCTCTAATGATTCAGGGAACACATCTTTGCATGCCAATGAGATTCTTTCATTTTCAAAATTTCCTATCGTTCAAGTCTAAGACTACCACTTCCACATAGTGAAGCTATTATATTCCTATCAATTCAAATCTTTGTATCTAGTTAATATACCTTTTGTAAAAAATTACAAGTTCTAATTGGTCAACATTCTTAACGGAATGAGTGGAAATTTTTGTTTAAAAACTATCGATCAAGGAATATAGACATCATCCTTCAAAAGCCACCTAGCCACCGTCTTTTCAACAATTACCAAATCAATATGCCTTTGATCTAGCACATACAACACTAGTTTTCAGTTCATTGTGCTCTCTTCATGTTCAACTGATATCTCCAATTCGGATCTTTGAGCATTTGTTCAAGAGAGATGGCTAATAATTTATTCATTTTTATTTTTATTTTTAAAACAAGGTCTAATACATCAACACCCCCCTAAAGTTGGCTCAGAAAACAGGATGTTACCCTCAACTTTCAAAAGGATCGGTTACCCCCCCCCCCCTCCCTTAACTTGGCAAAAAGGCACCAGTTACCCCCCCTTAACTTGGCAAAAGGTGTTGGAATTGTTGATGTGTCCTAGTTCTAAAGGCATTGGTTCATGCAGTGTCACATTATAAAAGCAATAATCTACTACATTTATATCTTGTGCTATAATATGAGTAGAGTATCAATTGATTGATAATCACAAATGTCCCAAGTCTGTTTTAATCGTGGGAATGAATGAAACGAAAGACTTGTATGTTGGATGATCTATAGCAATGTAGTTGCTATGTCACTTGGTAAAGTAGATCATGAATATGGGCACATGTTGAAAACATGGGGCTGGATCGATCCACAAAGGAAAGTCACATGGTTGTATGTCATAGATAATTTGCTGAGTAGGTCTCAGTTATCCTCGGATTTGATTTCAACTTATTACGGCTGTGGAATTGAGTATGATGTAGTATATTACTAACGGGTCCTTAAATATTGGATTACAAGTACGGGTATACTCGGTATATTTCATGACCACATTAGTAGTAGTGTTGAAGTAATAAGATTGCCATTCGATTTGATAAATCGAAATGAATCACCGGCCACTTAATGAATAAAAATGATAAGGACGTTCAATAAGTCGTTGACTTATTTTATTATTTTATTCTTGATCAAGAAATACGATGAACTGCTTAAGAGGTGACAAACATCATACCTCTTGCTCATCATATTGATGTCAGCTGGCAAAAGATTTTGTGAGATAATTACTGGGTTCAGTATCTTTAATAGACGGCTGTATTCTGTCTCAATTGGGGGTTGTAATGGTTTGCTAGAATCCGCTTACAGTCTATGGATGAAGCCCATTGCCAACATATGGACAGACCCAAAGGATTGTGCGCTTAAAACTACTGATCTGGGATTCTTTGTACATGCTATGTTACAAGACTTGATGAAGAATTGATTATTAATTAATTGACATGTCAAGTCAATGTAATTAAATAATCTATATAACTCTAACAAATTAATTTGATTAATAGTATAATATAATTTATTTTATATTATTCATTAAATTAAATTAAGTTGATTAAATTATATTTAAATATGGTATTTGTTTAATTCACAACTAAATAAATTCATATGTTGAATAATTTAATTGAATAAATTTAATCATAAAGTATTGCAT
Organism: Euphorbia schlechtendalii; assembly: GCA_949673415.1. Lineage (NCBI taxonomy): Eukaryota > Viridiplantae > Streptophyta > Magnoliopsida > Malpighiales > Euphorbiaceae > Euphorbia > Euphorbia schlechtendalii. Next base: position 1,819 of record CATIWQ010177742.1, on the reverse strand, counting down.
ACTAAAATTATTAATTGATTAAATTTATTTAATTAAATTAATTTGTAGTATGACAATTTATTTGATTAAATTGCAATCTTTTTTTTGTCTATGGTTATTTGTAAAATATGAAAGTTGACAATTAAATTTGTTTAAGGAATTAAACTATGGGGTTTAGTTATTAAACTTAAAATTTATTGGGTCAAATTCATAATTAAATTAAACCTAAACCTAATTGATTAATTAGGGTATAAATAGACAAAATAAAATAAAAACCACTTTACTCATATCTACACAAAAAAACGTGGCAGCTTTTATGGTGAATGGGTTTTGGAGTTTTGCCTTTGTTCTTCGTCCCTACGGCTAGCACCGGTCTCGGTCGATAGGAGTTCGTGCACGTGAGATTTGAGAGCTTCCACTTGAGAGCTTTAATGGCATCCATCTTTTAAAGAGACTATCAAGTAAGTTTTATTTATTAAAATTATTTTTTTTTGAAACCCTATCAATGATTCTTGAGAAGATCCTATTCGAATTCGAGAAAATATTAACCTGTAATTCCACCGACGCGGTTTTGTTTTCGATGACAATTCCCTACAGAGGGAAGTTTAAGGAAGAGCGAGTAGCTCTAAGTTTAGTGTTTTAAAAGAAGATGAGAGAGATGGCTATGAGTTTGAAGAATACAATGGTAGAGGAATGGAGAATATGATAGATACAAAGATTATAATGGAGACACTAATGATAGATTTAAATGTGGAGGAAGAGGTTTAATGGTGGTAGTTCTAAGAAAGTTGAAAGGCCTGACATTGGCAAATGGTGGGCAGTAAAGATAATTCAGTAGTTGATGTGGTGGACACTTATGATCTAGCACAAACCTTCAAGCCGCTTTGAAGGAAGGGGTGAATCATGAGGGAAGGGAAGTAGGGAAGGAGGCTTGAGTGGATGAAGATGAGATGGTGTCGGAAGTAGGTAGGAGTAGGGTGGTGGTAAGGAGATGTCTACAAAGGTGTACAGGCTAAATAGTGAATACTACTCAATTACTATTCTAGGTTCTAGCCTTGTGGTGAATGCAAAATTCCAGGCTATTGGGAGACTACCAATTCTAATGCTTCCTATGTCAAACAAACCAGTTGAAAGAATCAAAATTGATAAGAAAAGGAAAAGGATAAACCAGGGATGTTGTTTGCAAAAGTGAATAAGTTGAAAATAAAGAAGCAAGATTTGTTAAAGTTCCTCTTGGATAAGGAGAATATTGTCTCTGATGAGAATGTTTTGGATTAGAGGAAGTAAGAAAGGAGGAGATGGAGGACTAGCGTTACAGTTTAGCAGTGTGTGCGGGTTACCTCATTATTTTTTTATGATGCACTTGAAATTTATGTTTTGGAATATCCAGGGTGCATGGAGTGATCATTCAAATATGATTATGAAAGATCTTATTGATCGACACAAGCCAATGATTATGATGTTGCTTGAACCTGGGATTAGTAGGAACACTACTAATTATCAGTCAATTGAAGTTCAATTGTTCTCATCGAGTGGAAGTAGTGGGTTTCTGGAAGGGGGGTATATGGGTCTGTTCACTAGGTTTCGACTCTAATAACTCTTAGGATTTTTTTATTTAATAATGAAGCCAAAAACCTTGTCTCCCACTTTCCTACCGATAAGATATAAGTTCAAAATATGAACAAATGTTGTCAGTACCGCTTATCTAAATAGAAAAATGGTGACCACTGCAAGTATACAGTTACGATGTAGTTTTAAAAGATATCGATCCCACAGGGAAGGACTAGCTCTAAAGATCAACAAGAAAAATGGAAAAAAGAAAATAAAATATTTTTAGATT
>CATIWQ010177740.1:0-16483 GCA_949673415.1 Euphorbia schlechtendalii | reverse complement strand
GGAAGAAAAATTAAAGGATGATCCTTTTGTAAAATAGTTGAAGCCAACTCAGGCCAAATACAATATTTAGCAACTATTAACTGAGTCGAAGGACCATAGGGTTGCTTTGATAAAGAAGTTAATAGAAATGAAAGCTACCTTAACTAAATCCCCTATCGAGATGTGTAACTTGGTTGGAGGTGGGATTCTACATAAGACCTTCAAATCTACTACCTTTACTCCCGTCGACCTCCCTTCCGAAGGAGTTAAGCACAACTAGGCTTTATTTATCAAAGTAAAAAATGTTCGATCAAGATATCCTATTTGCAATGGTGGACGTTGGCTCCGCTTTAAACTTTACCCACACAAGATCCTCCCTCGCGTTGGTCCATCCATGGGATTGTTAAAACGCTCTAGCCCCATCATCATGGTGTACTAAAATTCAAAGAGGAATGTCATAAGGACTTTTGAGGCCGAAGTAATTTTAGGGAAAGTATCTACCAAAGTAGTATTTATCGTGTTGGATATTCCCATCACTTTTTGGCTACTATTAGGTCAATCATGGATTCATTCACTAGGGCAGTCCCATCAATTCTCTACCAAAAGATTAAGTTGGTCCATAAAGGGAAACATGCCACTTTGAGCTGATGAAGAATCAGTAACTTTGGCAATAATGAGAGAATTGTCCAGTGTTGCCATAACCATGAAAGTTCAAGAGGATGAAGTAGAAAAGAAATATGCACCTTGGATAGGCAATTGCTTGGCAAGGAAAGGATATAAATGCGGAAGAGGTCTAGGATGTGAACTTCAAGGGGAGAAATCCCCTCCCAAGATTAACCCTCAAAAGGGTAATGAAGGACTAGGTTTTATTGAGAGGGGGGTAGAATGAAATAGATGCACTAAAATTTCATTAAGATGGTTTCAGTTTGCAAAAGGGATGAACAAGAACATTATCATGGTCACCTGAACCAATGGAAGTGGGCGGAGAAGTGGTTCTAGGATTCGATATCTTCAATGATGTCTATAGGTTTGATAAGCGGTGCTTCATGGGAAAGGGGTCTATTAGATCCATCACAAATAATTTTGCTTCACTCATGAAAGAACCATCTTTTGAAGAAGTGCTCACTAAATTTAAAGAAAAGTTGGAACTCGGAGATACGAAGGAGATTGAAAAATAGAAAGGGGATCTTCAAGAGGCTGTAGATAATTTGATCAATTAATGCATGCCAATTACTTCCATCACCTCACCTTTTGAAGATGATGATAACTTTCTTATTTCTATTTCCGATGTCTTTGATGCAAACAATGTGGTCTACGAGGCTAATTTATCCATGAATAAGAATAATCATTTTGATTACTTACTTGATGTCTTGCTTAATGGCACTTTGCATTCATTTGAGAATACACATAAAGTCTTTAACAAACATGATAATTCTATGAATGAAGTTAACTTGAATACAATTGTTGATCCTAAACTTTTATATATTTCAAATAACTTATCTCCTATAGATAATGTGAGATAAAAAAATACTAAAAAAGCATGTGAAAGTGTTTGCTTTGTCCTACAAAGACATACTTGGTGTAGATCGTGAAATAGCCAAGCATCGCATTTCGACTTATCCAAAATTCAAGCTGAGACACGAGTGGGCCAAGAAAGTCAATGCAGAAATTTCCAAGAAAATCAAAGCCAATTTTCTAGAAATGGTTGAGTATCCGACATGGTTACTAACGAGGTTCCCATGGCTAATAAAGATGGAAAGGTTTGTATTTGTGTAGATTACCAAGTTCTCAACAAAGAATCACCGAAAGATGATTTCCCCCTAACACATATTGATGTTGTAGTGAACACTATAATTAGGGAATCAATGTAATCATTCATGGATTGGTTCTCATGCTCCAACCAAATTCTTATGGATATAATGGAAATGTTAAAACTACTTTTATCATTGAATGGGATGTATACTGCTACCGAGTTATGCTAGTTGTGTTGATGAATGTAGGTGCAATGTATTAAAGGGTAGTGGTAGCTTTGCTACATGACATGATTCACAAAAAAGTTGTAGTATACATCGATGACATTTTAGTAAAATCAATGGCTCGAGAAAATTATCCAGCTATTTTGGACAGATTGCTCACTAGGATCGAGAGATACAACTTAAGATTAGACCCGAAGAAGTGTATATTAGGGTTAATTCTGGTAAATTGTTAATCGACAAGGAATTGAAATGGATCCCTATAAAATCAGGACCATTCATGACATGCCTACACCAAAGATAGAAAAAGGGGTTAGTTCATTCTTGGGATTAGTAGACTATGTAAGTAGGTTTATTGGTCCGCGTTAGCTTAAATAATCGTGCATAGGAGGGTAAATGCTGATTAACTTATTCTTTTTAGGATTTAAAAATTGATTACTAAGTTATTTTAATACATGCTAAGTATACTACAGTGAGTGCAACTTTAAGGCTAAAAATATAAACTACTCATCTTATGCTGACTTAATTTATCTATAAATTATGATGAGTAAATCTTACTCAGCTTAGGATGGTTTTTAAGTGATATATACAAATAGAGAGATGTTTAATGAGTGCAAACACTGGCAAAGATATAATAAAAAGATAAGGAAAGAGAACACCTCAATTTTATCTTGGTTCAGCCCCTAGCTTGCCTCCAGTTCCTGGATACTGTCTCCGAGCTTAAATCCACCAACGTATCTTTCCTTTAATTAGTCAGTGCAGCCTTTGATAATGGCTAGAATGAAAGGCAAAAAGTACATTTCTTTTTTACTATCTCTCAACTCAGTTTGGGTACCATTCCCAAACTGACTCACTCATATATTTGAATGAATAATGAAGAATAGAGGATTTTAACTTATAAAACTTTGAATCCTATACAAATAAAATAGCTTAGCTAGAGTTCTAAACCTATTTGATTTCTCTCCACAAATAGATTCGAGTTGGTTGTTTGCCTTAGAATTGCTTGAGTTAGAATTTTGAATGTTATTTGATTGCTTTAGAAGGGTTTAAACTCTATGAAATTCAAGGTGATTCACCAAGTTGTAAACATCTACTCCATGGTCTATTTATAGTTGTAGAAGGATTAGAACTAGCCATTGTAAACTTCTCATCTTGACTTGTTCTTCAAAATCTCTTCTCTTCATAGCTTTTAAATGTACCCGTTTGGAATAGATTTAGAGATGTTAGAGACAGTGATTTTGAACATTGTAATGCAAGATTAATCTGTTAATCTTTATCTCATCATATATCTTCAAGCAATTTTGTTGAGAGAGGTATGCGAGATGCCACATGGTGATTTGTAGTTGGACACTTGTACTAACATTGTAGATGGCGCGCTGATACTGGAAAAAGGTAGATGTTAAAAGATACCTTTTTTATTTCGACTCTAGTTAGGCAATCCCAACATTCCATACTGACATCTTTTGGTAGTGAGGACCACATAAATATCCTTTTTGTTTTCAATGCCTTTTACCTGAAAAAGCATAAAAAAGGAATATTCTATCTTCATAGAATTAGTTAAAACCACAAGTGTAATTATAAGTTAGTGTCACACAAGGTTACTCACTTTTCAATGAAAAACTAAGTAAAAACTTACATAGCTCATGTTAAGTTATATTGCATAAAATATGCAGTATAAGCTACTCAGATTTTTCTTTACTCTAAGCCATAACTTAACTAAGTGACTGTAAAACTAAGTTGTTTTCCTCAAAACAAACTCAAGTTAAACTTAGTTAATTAAGAGCCTACTTAGTACCTAATTAATTTCACTATCCTAAGTAATTTTTTATTCTCAAAACTTAAATACTGTAAAGTACTATCAACTTGGGTTCAACAAGGTTCATTTGTCATCTTATTACAATTTTTTAGCTTATCTTTAAGTTGCCAAAGAAGTAACAATTGGTCAATTAGTGCCAAATGGCCTTTGATAGGATTAAGGCTTACCTTCTAAATTCACCAATATTTAAGCCCACTATCCTAGAAAAACCTTTGATCCTCTACTTGGCTATTGAAGAAACCTTTGTAGGAACAATGCTTGTACAAGAGTAAAATGATAACAAATAGTACACGATTAATAGCTTAGCAAGAAGTTGTTGGAATACAAGATTACTACACCATAATTGAAAAGACATGTAACACAATGGTTTAGCTCACCAAAAAATTGAGACACTATTTCTAGTCCTACCTAATCGAAGCAGTTGTGAAGATCAATCCTATGAAGTATCTTTACAAGTCCCCCACTTTATCCAGAAAAAATCTGAGATGGTTGTTGCTTCTATCAGGATTTAACATCGAGTAGATCACTAGAAAAGTGATAAAGGGACGAGTAGTGGCTAAGTTATTAGTTGGACAACTGTTGGAGTCAAATTATGTGGAAAATTTTTAATTCCTTGACTAGCAACTAGATATGGTTGAAAAAGCTAAGTGCGCATAGACTATGTACTTCGATGGAGTTGTCAATAGATGAGGTGTAGGGCTTGGAGTTATCATTGTCACTCTAGATAATTAAATAATTCCATTATCCAAACACCTAGGGTTCTTAGTCACCAACAATGGGTAGTATATGAAGTATGCTTTGATAGGCTACAAGAACTCCTTGTAGTAGGGGCAACCGAAGCATATGCCATAGGTGATTCCCCATTCGTAATTTGTCAAGTGTTAGAGGATTAGGAAATCAAGGAAGAGTTTCTTCCTCCTATTCTCGAGGCAGTGTTGGCTCAGTCATCAAAGTTTAAACAATGCTTATATTAATATGTTTTGAGGGATGAGAACCAAATGGTAGATTCCTTGGCTAAATTTTCCCATGTAGGAGAATCCTCAAGGAAGAACAATGAACCTATTTATCCTCTAATTATCTAAATATCCCTTCTATGTAAATGCAGCGATGGAAGTGGGGGAAGTCTCGGAAGACCCGTAGTATACCGTCATAATGAAAATCTTGTAAGAGGGATGATACCCCAAAAAGGCAACTCAGTTTGATCATACTACCTTGAGAGAATAGTAGTTCAGTTTAAGTTAATTGGTGGGTTTATGTTAAAAAAGGCTAATAATGGATTGCTACATAGATGTTTGAATGAAGAAGAAGCTTCCCAATTTTTAAGAAGGTTGCACTTAAGAGATTGGGGGCTACATATGAATGGAATAGCCTTAGCTTAGAAAATCTAAATACAAGAGTAGTTTAGGACTACCATGAAGGCATACTATGTAACCCAGGTAAAGAAGTGCCGCCAATGTTAGATTCATAGAGAAATCTCATACTTACCACCTCTCGAACTCCAAAACTTGTCCACTCAACCATTCTAAGCATGGGGGATGGATATAATTAGAGAGATTCTACAATTATAATACATCGAAGTATAATACTTTTACAAGTGGGTTGAGACCAAATCTTACACCAATATTATGCCAAGAAGATGACCAAGTTCATAGAGCACCAAATTTTTGCTCGATATTGGATTTCTCACCACATCGTAAGTGATAATGGGGTTTAGTTCCAAGATGAAACATAAAATTGATTGAGAAATATGGGATTGAGTATCATATATCATCTTCATACTAATCAAAAGCAAATGGAGAAGTCGAAGAAACCGGCAAAGCCATTATTAAGATTATGTCTCAAATGGTTATCACATATAAAGATTGGACCAACAATCTACCTTTTGCATTTTAAGGGCATAGAAAAAGTATTCGTACATCGAAAAATCAACCCCCATTTTCTCTAGTGAATTGAATAGAAGTAGCTCTACCAGTGGAGATAGAAGTCAGATCATCGAGGGTTTCCAAGGAACCATAGTTGAGTAAAATTGATTGAGCTAGAGCTAGATTTGAATAGTTGAACAAGGTTGATGAAGCATGATTGAGAGCCTTAGATCATTTGTAAATATATTAGCGATGCATGGCTAAAGCCTTTAATAGTCGATTCATGCATATAAAAGAACTATTCAAGGCATGTCATCATCGATAAAAGAGACAATCGGGAAGGCCCATTTGTAATTAAGAATGTCCTAGGCAAAGGATCACTTAAGCTTACGGACATGGATGGTAACAAGTTTGTGAGCCCTATTTATCAAGATAGAATCAAGCGCTAACATGTGTAAATGAAAAAATGATGATAAAAAATAAAAGCATGCTAATTTGAAAACCCAAAAAGGGCGGATTGGGAAAAAAATCAGGGTAGACTGTTAGTTTGAAAAACTAAAAAGGGTGTACTAGTAAAAAATAAAGGATAAATAAAGTTTGCCAAACTTTTGTGATGGATTTGGGCAAAAATAAAGACTAAACAGTTGAATGATGCTAGCTAGAAAATCGTAATAGGATATTTAGTAACGTGAGATATTTTAGTTGGAATTGTTACCAGTGATTGTAATCAAGTTGAAGTCATTAATAAAATTTTCATTTTTGCTAAAATTTATGTGTATTTGATTATGAATGTATGTTTCCATGAAAGTGTCTGACTCACGAGTAAGTGAACATTTTCTTCTTTTATGCCTCATTCTTATAATTTGTTATGCTAGCCAATAAATCACAAAATGGAAATAATAACTCGAAAGATTGAAAAAGTAGAGGTATATGTAAAAGCCGAGAAAAAAAATAAAAATGAAAGTCTATTGGATTTGAAAACCTGAAAAGGGCGGCTTAGGCAAAACTTAGAACATCGAGAGAACCACATTAGTTAAAAAACCTGAAAGGGCTAATTGATGGCAGGAGTCAAATCATTTGAAACATTTATACCCCTGTTAAGTTCATAAATGAATTCTCATTTTTTGCTGAATCTTTATGCATATGCTTATCTTGATTGCTTGCATGCCAATGGTAGAATGTTGCAAGTAAACATCCAAAAAAATGAAAAAATATAAAAGAATAAAATAAAGAAAATGAGTCTGCTGGATTGAAAACCTAAAAGGGCGGTCCAGGTAAAAATTAAGACAAGGTTCGATAGACTGAAAACCCGCAAGGGCGATCTATGCAGAAATTAGAACCAAAGAAATATCAAATTCATCATCTCCTCCTCGGAACGATACGAGAAATCACATACCTCCAACACTTCAAGCAAACGACTTCCAAGCGATCATCATCAACACAACGTGGGATTGACAACTCATCTAGACTCTCCTCAAATGAACGTGGAATCTGATTCAACGAACCCATGGTCGTCGCTTTAAGGGAGTCGTCCATGGAATCCCTAACAAGACAAGTCACAGGGGCAACCATGCACTAGCACAAGAGAAGGCTCTTCAATGAACAAAACCCACGACATCTACAACAGATGAACATACATCATATGATAAATATTGTTCATGCATAAATTCATGCATACATTACATTCGCATCATGTCATTTACAAGTAAAGTTGATGCCGAACTGGGGCAACACTGTTCCGATAAACAAGAATCCCCACCTCCACATGAGGAACCTACAAATAAGATGATGGCCCACTCAAGCCTAAAGTCAACATTGCAACATCACGAAAGCCTCCTAAAACAACAGAGCAATTTCTAGAACATCCCTGAATTTCCATTAAATTTATTTATTCGTCATGTTTTAATTTTTGATTGAAGGGGCAAAAATTTTTACTTCACATAAACTCAATCAAATAATTAAAACATTCATCATAAAATGTATTAACATTATCTTTTTTTTCTGATTTGTCACAGGAAGAAAGTCAACACCCTATTAAGGAAATATAACCGAAGAAGGAAATTGTTATCTCGATGGCTGAAGAATGATACAGTCTCATTTATCAACCGAATAATGAAACGGTTACTAACCACTAAAGGGATGACCCGCCCACAAGGGGCACTAAGTACTTAAGGGATTTTGAAGAAAGAAACGGACAACCCTACAAAGATACAGCGCTAGAAAGGAAATCCTATGTTATCACCAATTGGGAATGAGAGGTCACCAACCACACTGGTCAGTTATTTTCTCTATCCCTACGCTCTTTTCATGTGATCATACTGGTTATACAACCAGCGATGATCACACGAGGGACAGCTGTGAGCACGTGATTTTTTATCAGCTCGAGCGTTCAATGATGACGGCTTTTCGGGATATTTATCCTCAAATCACACGATTTTTGACCGTCCAATGATCTTCAAATGGGAGTTCTCCTCTTTAAAAAATAATGTTTGGGACCCTAAATAAATATTTAAAAGGGTTAAAGTGAAAATTTAAAGTCTTATAATATTTTTAAGGGTCCAAAATAATTTAATTGGGTTATTTGGAAATATAGGTGTTTATAAACTTGTATATATATAAATAAATAAATAAATAAATAAATAAATAAATAAATAAATATATATATATATATATATAAATTTTAAAATAAAATTAAATAATTAAAAAAAAAGAAAAAGGAAGGAGTGGACAAAGAATTCCCAAATGGAAATTCTTTTGGACCTCCCTCGATGAACTCTTCAGCGAGGGCATCGCCGAACTCTTCAACGAGCCTGGTTTAGTCCGTCCTGAATTTCTATCAATTCGGGACTTTTTTGGATTAAAGGGGCCTTAAAATTTTAGACAAAAAAAATTAAATTTTCAGAGAAAAAGATAACGAAAAAAACACCAAAAATATTTTCTTTTAATTTCTTTTGAATAATTTAGATTCAAAACACATTTGGATCCCAAATCTTGATTATTTTCAAATCATTTTTCTTTCTACATTTCTCAAAAATCCTCAGATATTCTCTGGTCTAAAACAAATTTAGAACCCGAGTCTGATTATCTTTCGGATAATTATTTTCTTCAAAGATATTCGGATCCAAAAGACATTTGGACTCCAAATTTTAATTATTTTCAAATCTTTTTTTATCTACTTTTCTTTAAATATCCTCAGATATTCTTGGGTCTAAAACAAATTTAGAACCCGAGTCTGATTATCATTTGGATAAATAAACACTTTATTTTCCAACCAAACACAATAACTACAAAAAACGAACGAGGAACGCTCTCGGGGATCGAACGGATACGTCGAAGTGGATTCATACCGCAAGGGTAAGCCTCTAAGTTCCTAGAACTGCGAATTCCGCGCTCATCGTCTGCTTCATCTTTTTTTGATTTTATTTGTGGAACTATGAATATTTTTATTTTATGTAAATAATGTTGTAATTCTCTTCTTCATCTTTATTTCTTTTCTTTATTTTTTTAGAATACCCCAACGTAGGGAATTAAAATTATTCCTGGATAACAGACCTCACCTTTTGCCATGCGATCATTTTCACTAATAAAATTGACCAACATACGTGTAAATAAAAATGAACTATTTTCATTTAAAATAACAACTTTAAATCGTCGATGTTTTAATTAGGCCACACAGGCCTCGCTAAAATCAAATCGAACATATGTGATATCCCCTGTGCTAACCTTTGTATGTATGTTTAGGATTTTATTTTTCCTTTGGGTATTGCATATATTTTTAAGGAAAATGTAATTAATAGGTTAGCGAGCGGTTGCATCTCCAGATTTTTTTGAAGCCTTGTAATTTTTACTTTCCGCTTTTATTTACTGCCTTGTGAATGGTTTATTATTCCACTTTGTGGATGGTTTATTATTTTGCAATACGTGAATCATGCATATAAAGTCTAAAAACGACCTAAGTGTGAATATGCGTAACTAAGAAAATACGGTTTTCTATAGATGTAATATAATGTGATCACATAAGAAATAAATAACTTATCCCGGACTCGAATCTCTATGCCTTAGTGGGCCGTCCCCGGGAAGTTAAGCCTCAGAGGACTCTAATTCTTGGAAAGAGCTAATCCAGATGGCGACTCCACACTAAGAGACGGCGGATTCGGGTTTGACCAAATCTAAAATGTTTTCACTCTCTATTTTCACCTTTTACTGGGTCCTTGACCCGGTGCACTTTTCAAACACCCCGGTGGACCGCGCCTTTGAATTCGAGCGCTCTCGGTCCACCGCTCCGTGTTGTCTACTCATAAGAATACAGGAATTCAGATCCTCCTAAGGATTTAATTCCTCTACGAGCTTCGAGGAAGGAAGTTCTTTACTAGGTTGAAAGACAAGGTCAACACATTAACTACCCCTAAGGCCAAGGATTCCGGGCAAGCCAAGGACCTATTGTGATTTTCACAAATGTGAAGGAGATAACACAAAGGAATGCAAAAATTTAGCCCTTGAACTAAATAGACTAGTGATCGAAGGAAAATTAGATGAGTTTCTAGTCAACCAATCTAGGGAAGATCGGAGAGAAGATTGAGCATAAAATCGAGCATCGATACCAAGAGAAGAGAGAGTGCAGGAAGCCCCACCAAGACGTGGTGTGATTAATCTAATAGCTGGAAAACCAACTAGCAAGAAAAGGAAGACCGAGGGAGGAGTCAATAGTACACGGCTAGACAATGGAGTGTATTTTAGTTTTGCCATTTGTCAAGACCGGCTCCACACTCATATGCACTTGTCATAGAAATGATGATCAATGATTACTTGGTTAAAAGAGTGTTGGTGGACACAAGGAGCTCGGTAAATATTTGACCCAGTCGACCTTCAACGCACTTCAAATTAACCCCAATAAACTATGCTTGGAATCCAATCTAGTTATTGGATTAGGAGGGTAACCTGTCCCGGTGATTGGCATAGTTACATTACTTATGGTTATTGCTGATGAGGGTCCATAATGGAAGTTAAAGGCATAATTTTTAATCGTCGATATGCCCTTCACTTATAATGCCATCTTAGGATGACCCTTAATTTGTAACTCCGAGTCAGACATTTTCTTGCGACATATAGCCCTGCAAATTCCAACAATAATGGGAGATGGCTATAGCAAAGGGAGATAAGAAAATGGCTCAGAAAACATACATAGCCTCATTAAGAGCCAAAACACCTATTGTTGATACGTTGGAGAGAACGACTGGAGCCATATGGCTAACTTGAAACATTGATCATCGAGTATAGAAAGAAGTTAAAGATCGCTACAGACATTTCTGAAGAAGTTAAGGCCGCATTAACCTCGGTATTGAAAGAGTGCAAAGACTATTTTTCTTGGGAAACCATAGACATGACGGGAGTTGATAGATTAGTGATAAAGCATAAGCTAGACGTGGACCTAAATATGCCTCCTGTCAAATAGAAGTGACGTATCACGACCTAGAGAAACAATAGGCATTCTTGAAAGAAATCACAAAGTTAATAAGTATAGGTCACATTAAGGAAGTGAAGTATCCAAACTGGATAGCAAATGTCGTGCTAGTCAAAAAATCAAATGACACTTACAGAATGTGCATTGATTACACTGATCTCAACAAGGCAAGCCCAAAGGACATTTATCCTCTACCGAGAATTGACCTAGTGGTGGATTCAACGGTGGGCTTTGAAGCCCTCTCTATGCTGGATGTCAAGGCAGGGTACAATCAGATAGCAATGGCAAAAGAAGATGTTGAAAAAACATCTTTCATTACACATGAAGGAAGATACTGTTACAATATCATGCCCTTCGGCTTGAAGAATGCTGGGGCGACCTATCAACGCATGGCCAACAAGGTGTTTTAGAACATGATAGAAGATAAGGTCGAGCTATATGTGGATGATATGGTGGTGAAAATTAGAAGCATAAAGGATCACCCCAATGATGTTAAGGAGGTGCTGCACCAACTTGAGAAATATAATTTGAAGCTAGATTTGGAGAAATGTGCATTTGGTATCTCGGTAGAGAAATTTCTTAGTTTTTTAGTATCTCAGTGAGGTATAGAAGCCAATCTAGATAAAATCAAGGCCATAATAGATCTCACACTGCCAAAGACATTAAATTATGTAAGAAGTTGAATGGGAAGATTAATGTATTGGTTCTTTTTGTTTCATGCTCGGCCAAAAGGTGTTTTCCTTTCTATAAAGCTATTAAGGGTGCAAAAAACTTCAGCTAGATAGTTGAATGTATGGTCGCATTTGAAGGCATAAAGACATTTTTAGCCTTACCGCCACTGTTGAGTCGAGCATTTCCTAGGGAAACATTAAATTTATACATCAAAACCTCTGAAGAGGCTTTGGGAATGGCATTGGTGAGGGAGGAAGGAGTGAGCAGTATCTTATCTATTATTGTAGCAAAGTTTTAAAGGATGTCGAGCTGAGATACCCAAAGATGGAGAAGGCTACTTATGCGGTTATCATTGCATCAAGGAAGCTAAGGCATTACTTCCAATCAAACACTAACATTGTACAGATGGACTTAGCATTAAAGAATGTCATGCAGAAACCTAAAATTTCAGGAAGAATAACAGAATGGGCCCTGAAACTAATGGAATTTACTTTAAGGTTCGAATTGAGGAATGCAATGAAGGGACAAGTATTAGCGAACTTTGTCCAAGAGGCACCGATAGAACCAGATAAGGAGTTTATGGAAGATGTTTTGAAAATCTTCATTGATGGGAGCTTAACAAATGGAAAGGAAGGAGTTGGCATACACATGCAGGGCCCAAGAAGTATCGTCATTAATCAGGTCACATGTTTATCTTTCGCAATAACCAACAATGTTGTAGAATACGAAGCCTTTATTTTGGCCTTACGAATAATCACGGCAATAAAACCCAACTGAGCATGCATATGCAGTGATTCGGAGCTAGTAGTAAACTAATTAAGTAGAGGATATGCAACTAAAGATGGGGTCCATGTAACAATACTTAACAATAGTCAAAGAATTGGTGGATCAAATAAAAAAAGATAGAATAAAGTTAGAAGTTCTTCACATCTCTAGGGCCTATAACAACGAGGTAGATTGATTAGCAAAAGCATCCTCGGATCCAAATGGTGAAAATATCATAGCTTGCACTATTGCTAAAATATCGAAATCGAGCGTACCTCATCATGAAGTTCTAATAATTCAGGCCTAAGATGGCCTGCGAGAGGTAGAATGGTATGATCCAATTAAGGATTACTTGATAAAATCAACTTTGTCAGAAGATGATATAGAGGCATAGAAGATAGTGAGGAAGTCTTTTCAATATTCCATGATTGGAGATCAACTATATCGAAGGTCATGATCTCATCCATGGAAAAAGTGCCAATGAAAGATAGATGCGGAGTATGTCCTTCAGGAGATACAAGAAAGAATTTGTAGAGGCCATGAAAAGAAAGACTCGGCAGTAAGGAAGGCTTGGTTGCAGGGATTTTACTAGCCTACAATGGAATTAGATGCAAAGGAGATGAAATGCCGAGCATGCTAGGCTTATGCTTGGAAAATTAGAGCTCCGCCCATGGAGATGATGATGATGATGATAAAAGTGGCATGGCCATTCTCAACACAGGGAGTCGATATTGTGGGACCACTACTGATTGCACAATACTAGAAAAAGTGGATAATTGTAGCGGTCGATCATTTTTCAAAATGGGTGAAAGTTGAACCTATATTGACCATTTCACCAAGCCAAGAAATCTGTTTCTTCAATAAGAGCATCATTACTAGGTATGGCATCCCACATACAATTACAACTGACAATGGCACACAATTTCAGTGTGAAGTTTTCAAAGCTTATTTTGAAGGACTTTGCATCAAATTGCTATTCACCTCCATCTCTTATCCTCTATGCAATGGCATGACGGAGGTAAAAAACCGAATCATAATTGATGGAGTCAAGACAAGGATACTTCATAATGGATCAACATGGGTAGATGAATTCCCAAACATACTCTGGTCTTACCGAACGACCCTAAGAACAGTGACAGGAGAAATTCCGTTCGTCTTAACATATGGAACTAAAGCTGTCATCCCGGTCGACATTGGGACCCCCAGTAAGCGAGTGTCCCACTATATCGGCTAAGCAGATAATGAAGTGAAACTAAGAAGCAACTTGGATGAGCTTGAAGGTCGGCGTGACTGAGCATTTCAAAGAATGGCTGGGTACAAGTAAATAATAGCCTCTACTTTTAACAAAAGTATCAAACCACGATCCTTCAAATTGGGAGAATTAGTACTAAGGAGAATAGAAGCTTCCAGAACAAGAGTCGGTCTAGGAAAGTTCAAAATCAACTAGGAAGGACCTTACAAGGTTACACAAAAGATCGGCCTCAACACTTTCAAAATTCAAGATTTGGAGGGCAAGGACTTACCCCGGACCTGTAACGTGAAGGCATTATGGAAATTTTATGCTGGTGAATGCAATTGTAATTTTACCAAGGGTTTTTATACTCTTTCAATAAAACATCCAAATTTTTTACATGATTCACTATATTATATCATTACCCATAAATTATAATAGGCACGAAAAGACCGACCTTATTCAAAAGAGCAAGCCTTACTAAAGGACCCGTTGAATAAAGCCTCTTAAATGACCGAAACAAGATTCTTGAAAGATTTAGTAAAACACTCTATAAAACATAAACCTAAAGAAGGTTTCATTCTAATAAGAAGTAAGCAAACATGAATTCAATAGAACGAGCCTAATTATGGATTCAATAAATAGAACCTAATTAAGAAAATTTATTGAAACATGAAATCTCGAACATTCAAAGCATGAAAACGACAAACCAATAAGAAAAAAACAGAAGTAACAACTATTAAGGTGAAAAAATCATCTTTCATATATTAAGGTTCAGTACAAAATAAAGCTTCAAAATTGGAAATATAATTAAGGAGCAGACAAGGCATCGTCTACTCCGTCATCAAACTCAGACAATTGTGAAGTTGCCCAAGAGTGATAAGACGAGTTCTTCTCTTCTTCTTCTTCATCTTCACCTTCTCCGGCTTCTTCCTCAGCTTCATCTTCTACTCCGGCCTCGTCAGCGCCACCGAACAATCTCCCATTCTTAGGCCATACTTACATCGGATCATCAAGGCCCGGGTCAGCAAGCAGTGCGAGAGGATCAAGATTAGCTCTTGGAAACATCTCCTTCGCTTTGTTGAGGAAGTTTACACGGGAGTTGACACGATATCGATTCCATTAACCCATCAATTTGGTTTCCTTCTTCTGAAAATGATGTTTTAGAGCCCGGCATCGAGATTGACTGCCAATTTAGCTTTTTCGCTCCTTGATACTGCAACATCAGCCTCAGCAAGCTTCAATACAGCCTCGACCTCTTTCTCCGCCGATACTTTCAGTGCATCGGCCAAACTCTTATTTTCCAAATCAAGGATGGCCAAGGATTCATCTTTTTAGAGAAGAGCTAATATAGCCTCCTCTGCAGTTTTAAGCGCGGCTTCACGCGCAAGGGCAAGTTCATCACCAAGCTTAGAATTGGCCTATGTGAGATCCCCCTTAGCTTTCAAAACTGCCTTAAGCTTGGACATGGTGACTTCCTTCAACGAAGTCAGCTTCTTGTTAGCCTCGGTCAAATCCTTTTTCTCTTTAAACAAGTTGGAACCCCGAGCCCTCACTTTCTCCTCTAAGAAAATGGAGTGGGAGAAGCACTAAAATAAGATAAGAAAAAACATTATTATCAAAGGCGAGAAAGGGATGGTAGATATAGAAAGATTTGAATAAGAAACATAGGTTAATAATATCTCCAATAAAGGAGTGTGATGGGGAACAGCCACCTTGTCGGTGCTTTTCTTTTTCAAAGATGCCACTTTGGCAAGCAGACGGGTTAACTCACCAAATTTGGAGATGACCCTATCATCATCCAACTTCAAGTCAGAGTCAAGCTTGACCTCCCATGCCTATCGAAGATAAACAATTTTCTTACTTAAGAAGAAAAACAAACTATACAAAAGTATTCATTGTGATATAAGATCATTACTTGGAAAACATCAGAAGGTTATCATAATGCGAACTTTGCCTTCTTAATGGGAGGAGAAGGAGGATTCTCGGTACCATCCAAAGGCCTCTTCACTCTACCAAGGACACTTTGGTGCTAATAGGCTCTAACAGTTCTTGGTCACCAACATCAACGACCGGCGCTTTACCCTTGGCTAGGCATCTAGCTTCATCAGATGTAGTTGGGCTGACCTTTTTCAATGTCACTCCTTCAGGTTGGGAAACAACTACCTCTGCTTTAGCAACCTCGGCCCCTCAATGACTGTTTTCATAGTAACCTCCCCCGTCTTGGAAACATCCTCGGTCTCCTTATCAAAAGGAACATCCTCTGAAGGCTCAACCTGATAATTCTCCACTTCTTCAAGAAGACTGCCTAAAGAAGCATTGAACTCAACCACATTCGGTGTAGAGGTATTCACCTCCCCAACTCCGGCCAATTTGGACCCCCGACTCTTCTTCTTACCTCTCTTCTTTGACATTGCTGTTATCAGAGAGTGGAATGGCACGAAGTTAGACATACCTAAATAGAAAAAAGAAATAGTCAAAAGGAATTTCAGATTAAGTTGAAAAGAAAATTACTTGGCTTGTCACCTATTGGTAGCAAATCCACTATCCGAGGAGTGATAAGTGTATAATTACACTTATCATCTTGATATTTTCAATTATAAAATGATATGGTTAGAGTCATTTTATTCTTCATATAAAAGATTTCACGTGGTATGTAGTTGTTTTTTATGCAAGTGCAGAAACTAGGTGAATCTTGGAAGTAAAATGATCAAAGATGGAATT
>CATIWQ010177737.1:0-35914 GCA_949673415.1 Euphorbia schlechtendalii | reverse complement strand
GGGTTCGGGCCGGGCTTGGCGGGCTTCTTACAAAAAACGTTAACCCAAGCCCGTACTTTAGAACTTCGGGCTCGGGCCGGGCTAACAAGGCCATTCCCAAGCCCGGCCCAAGCCCATGAATATTTTATTTGTTATTAATTTTTTATTAAATTAATAGAAAAAATATAAAAAAAAGTTAAAATATGTTTAAATTTTAAATATAATTGCATTGTTTACTAAAAATCTTTAATATTTAGTAACATTTATTGTAACCAAGTATAAAAATTTAATAGGATAAAATATAAAATCTTAAAATAATAATAAATTTAATGTATAAATATATAAAATTATTCGTCGGGCCGGACTTGGTATTTATATAAAAACCAAATCCGACCCATAAATCTTCGGGCTTTGATGGATTTAGGCTCGGACCGGGCTTTTTAAAAAAATGCGTGTTCAAGCCCAGCCCATGAAAACGGGCTCGGGCCGGGCCGGGCAGGTAGCCCGGCCCATGAATAAGTCTACTGATGACCCTGTCACAGCTTGCTTCAATCATTTACCAAACAATAATTATACCTGTGTACTCCATAAACATTTATTATTATAATAAAATACTAATTTATTTATTATATCTTATCGTAACATTCCGTCTCTTCTTGATTAAAATTATTTCATTTTCAAATAATTATCGTTTCAAGATTATTTATCAATACTAAGTTCATATTTATTAAAGTAATAAATAAGAGTAAAATATTTAAAAATGTGCATTCAATCTGAAAACAACGCTTTTTTAAAAAATATTTAAAGTAAAAAAGACTTATTTTAAAATGAAGAGAGTGGGTTATAATTCCATATTATACTTAATTTCTTTCCTAATTAATATAAGGGTAAATTAGAAAAAAAAATGACGAATATTACATTGATATGCGAGAATAATAAATAAATGAAAAAATGATAATATTTCAACATAAAAAAGAGTATTATTTTCCATGTCCTTTTTTGGTAAAAGAAACAAAAAATTACAAATAAAAGAATCAGTTTAAAAACCAAACAGTAGGCAGATAAAAATCAAGAAGTGTATGTAAGTGTTAGGGTAAAGCTACAGATCCCAATTTTGTTATAATATAATTGAGGTTGTTGTATCGGGAGGTGTCTCAACTTGTCTTAAAAAATCTGCTATTATTTTGAACTTTCAGTGAACTCGTAGTCAATTCAACTTTTAAAAGTATGTCACTTAACTCCTTCAACTCCACGTTTCGATTTCTGATTGAAGAAAAAAATCCATAAAATCACATTTTTTTAAAAGTAAAACCAACCGGAAGTTGTCATGTGACGTTCAAGGAATTATTCGATGCACTTTTTGAAAATATGATTGAACCACGAGATCATTTCTCTATTTCATGGGACAGTTAATTTTTAGAAATAACTTGGGACACTGACGATGTATTAGATCTATAAATTATAACATTTTTCCCAAGTTGTATATTGTTTTCTAAAATACATAGGTTTGAAGAGTGTTTTTTTTATTAGAGACCGTAATTGTGTGATTTTGTTAGAAAAATGTATATTGTACTTCATTTAAAACTTTTAGAATTGATATTTGGCCCCAATATAATATTACGGCTAGGGTCTTATAGTTATAAAGTAGAATCACATACAAAACACCTTTTATATCGAATTAGGGCAAGTCTAAGACTACTCCATTTCAGGAATAAATGGTACTCCCTACAATGCTTTTTAATAATCATTTTACCATTTATTAATGGATAACTTATATTTATCCTTTGTATTCTTTCCCTTCATATTAATCGATAACTTATATTTTTATTAATACTTTATTTCTGTCCTAATTAATAAAAGAGTGAATTGAGAGAAATAGTTAAAAAGTTCATTGATAATCGAAATTAACAAATAAAAGGAACCAATTAAAAGGATACAATGATTATTTATAAAGCACCGGAGGGAATATATATAGAGCAGGATACTACTCCAATCATACTCCATATTCCAAATAAAAAAAATGGAGTTGATGATGGGTTACTCCAACTCCAAATTTGGAGTAGACAGAGGCATGGCCTGGGTCGGGTTTTTACATGTTATCCAAAACCATGCTACTATATATGTTCATTAGAAAAAAAACAGTCCATACAAGTGTGAATTTGTAAAAAATACATTCCACTAGACTATTATGTCATATAAATTCTTCAAATTTATAGGTTTAATGCATCAACCCCCCCTAAACTTGTTCATAAAGAGCTGTTACCACCCTGAACTTTCAAATGTGACAGATAGCCTCCTGTACTTGTCTAAAACGTGTTACTTTACCCCTAGTAAAAATATCGGCTTCAAGAACAAGAAGATGAACACGACGGGTCAAGAATCGATACATTATTATGATTAATTGAAGAAAAATTTAGAATAAACATGCAGTTTTGAAGAAGATGAAGAACATATATGAAGGATTTTGAATTATAAGAATAAGAATGTTATGGATTTTTTTTATTCATTTTCTATTCCACCAACATACTTTACGTGCATGTATTTTGAAGGTCATTTACGTAGGAAGCCAGGTCAGCAAAAGAGGGTAAAGTGACGCATTTTAGACAAGTACAGTGGGCTATCTGTCACATTTCAAAGTTCAGGGTGGCAACAGCCCTTTTTGGACAAGTTCAAGGGTGTGTAGATGCATTAAGCCAAATTTATATGTTAGTAATTTATTACATACATACATGCATATGGTTTGGATTTTATGACTAAACCAAATCCCACGCTACACATTAGTCTGGTCAAGGCGGGTTTGGACTAGTCCAAATCTTTATTGTAATCTCCTTGTCCAAAGTCCAGATCCAACCCATTTAGAGCGGGCATGGACTGGCCTCACAGGTCGACGAGCTCGTGTTCAAGTCTAGTTTGTGGTAAGTACCACTCATCCCTTACTTGTTGGTTAATGTAGGCAAGTAGTGAACATACAAACTAAAATGACGGAATTTCAAAATTTAAAATTAACCTAAAGAGAGCTTCTAAGCATGACATGATTGAAATAACCCTAGCTAAAACTTGTCATAGATACAACAAGTCTATAAACACTTATAAATAAAGATCTAGTGTATAAATAAAGATCTTCCTGGCAACGGTCCAAAAATCAACGGAACCATTCTCTCCCTCTATAAAATGATGATTTCCGCCATTGAAGAAGGTTGCCAAATCTTAACAAAAGAATTCAAGAGTGAACCAATTCTCAATCTACTTGCAATCTTCTTCTAGCAAACACTTAAATCTTATTTATTTGTACTTGAGCTAACTGAAACAAAGTTCAGAAGTTCATAAAATCCATTTACTTATAAACCATTGTAAGTCACACTAAGCTGAGGGTAAGTTAGTATGAGGGAGCTAGGTAATCTCATAAGGAAGATACTTAAGAGAGACGAAGCTCACAGAAGGATGGTACTCCTGTATTGGTATAGTTCATCATAGGAAATATTGTTGGAAGGAACTTCAATCTTAAGCTGTAAAGGGTTTGCTTTTCACCAGAAGAAAAACCACTAGTGAATTAAATCTTGGATAAGAGATTCCAAGGACTGGATTAGGCAGAGGCTGAACCAGGATAAAATAGCTGTTTGCATATTTCCTTACTCTGCTCTATTATTGTGTTTATTTAATTCAGTAACTAAAACACTTAGATAGAAAAAGAGGATTTTGAGTAAAGAAAAACTACTCAGAAGAATTCTCAGAAGTAACCTTCTGAAGAATTTAGTCAACTCAGAAAAAGAGTCATTCACCCCCCCCCCCTCTGACCTATTTTATCACCCTACTAGGTCCAACAATTGGTATCAGAGCAGGAACTCTAAAATAGACTTAACAAATCTAAAGTAAAAGATTAAAATGGGTGAAAATAGCATGAAACACTTTCCTGGAAATATAACCACACAGATACTCCCAGAAGGGTTGTCTGTGTCTAGACCCCCACTGTTCTTTGGACAGAATTATACATTCTGGAAAAACAGAATGAAAAATTTCATACAGTCTTAGGATATGTATGCATGGCTTCTTATAGCCAATGGCCCATACATTCCTACATCCATTGTAGATGGGGTTGTCTCTCCTAAACTTGAAAATGAATATAATGACTCTGACATGAAAAAATTACAGAGTAATGCAGCTGCAATTAACTTTTTACATTCTGCCTTAGATGCTGCAGAATATAACAAAATCTCAAGTTGTGAGAGTGCTCGGGAGATATGGAAAAAGCTTGAAGTAACCTATGAAAGAACAGACAAAGTGAAAGAATCAAAGATCAATCAGAATTTGTGACTCTATGAACTATTTGAGATGGAAGAGGGAGAATTAATCTCAAACATGAATGCCAGATTCACTAACATCATCAACAAACTAAAGAGATTGGGAAAGAACTACTCAGAAGAGGAGTAAGTGAAGAAGATTCTCAGAAGCCTAACTGAGAAATGGCAGGCTAAGAAGACAGCTTTAGAAGAAGCTCAAGATCTCACTACATACAAGTATGATGAACTCATCGGTTCGTTAATCACTCATGAGATCTCTATGCAGAATTTTCAGAAGAAAGAAAAAGCAAAGTCTGAAGGAAAGAAGGCAATATCCTAAGAGCAAAAGAAGCTGATGAAAGCTCATCAAAGGATGATGAGGATATGGCCATGCTAGCCAGAAGATTCAAGAAGTTTATGAAGAAGAACTCAATGACTCCTCAAAAGTTCCAGAAGAAGGGAAGTTTTCCCCAGAAGTCAGACTTCCAGAAGAAAAGCAAGTTCAGAAGATCAGAGGAGAAAATGAAAGGTGAAAATAAAAAACCTATAACCTGTTTTGAATGTCACCAGAAGGACATATCAAATCAAGCTGCCCAAGGCTAAGAAATGATAAAGTAAAGAAAGCTGTGGTGGCAACATGGAGCGACAGTGAAGAAGAGAGCTCTGCAGATTCCTCAGAAGATGAAGAAACTGTTCAAATAGGTTTCATGGTCGAAGATGATATGTACCCAACAGTTGAGTTTTGGCATAGAAGCACAGAGAAAGTCATATCCTCAGTAGAAAAATGTCAGGTGAATGATGAGGTAAATTCCAAACTCAATATTCTTGATGAAATCATGCAACTATTTGCATAAATTTATAAGCAGGTTAAAAAGAACAAGAAACATATGAAGCTTCTGGAAGAAGATTTTGAAGACTTCTGTATCCGAGATATAGCTAGAGATAACTCCACCAAAGCTATTAACAAGAGGCAAGGTGAGCTTGAAATTGAGGTTGCGAAGCTCAATAAAGAATTAGTTCTAGTAGGAGTCAATGCTACCAACCTCAGCAGACGAGTAATGTTGGTAGAAGGACACATATCATTTAAAATAACTCTGCCTGTAAAATCAGCACCTCAGAAGAATGAGCCTCCTAAAAAGAAAGAACATCATCAGAAGAAGAAACATTCACAAGAGAAGAAGCATCCTCAGAAGATAAACACCTCTCAGAAGCAAAATGTTCAAAGGATGTATCAAGGTGAATCCTCAGCTCCAAGATAAAGGAGCCATAAGGAGTATGGATATAGGTATGATGTAGATAGTCATCAGAAAACAGGTTATCAAAAGATGACTCGGAGAAATTCACAAGCCAGAAGAAGAGTCATACCTCAGAGGCAACCACTTTAGGAACCTTTTGATCTTTGTCCATCTCCCAGTATAGAAAGAAAAGGCCAGAGAAGCTGTAAAGGTCTTCTGCAATTTTTGTGGAAAGAAAAACCACACAACTTCTATGTGTAGATTTAAGAACGGTTTTTATGATTCTTATGAGTGGCCAGATCTAATTTATAATGCACCCGAACCCAAGGAAAACTGGGTTCGAAGATTCTATCAATCTACATTTGCAGGTAAGTCTTAGATCCACAGAAGGTCAACAAATCTGGTATATAGACAGTGGATGCTCAAGACACATAACAAGAGATGGGACATCATTCATCTCATTAGAATGTAAAAGATATGGAAATGTAAGCTTTGGAGATAACAAAAAGGGAAAAATCATTGGCAAAGGAACCATTAGAGCAGTAATCAAAATTGAAAAAGTCTCCCTTGTGGATGGATTGAAGTTCAATCTTCTGAGTGTCGCTCAGCTGTGTGACCAAGGAAGAAAAGTCATCCTTGACTCAGAAGGATGCTCTATCATTGACTGTAAGTCAAATAAAACTTTGATATATGCTCCTAGAGTCAATAATATGTTCATAATTAATTTAAATGATAAATCAAAGAAAGATATATGTTTAATCACTAAAGAAGAAGAGTCATAGCTATGGAACAGAAGGTTGGGACATGCTAACATGAATCTTCTGACTAAATTAGTCAAATAGAAACTGGTTGAGGGTTTACCAAGCTTAAACTTCGAAAAGGATCACTTGTGTAGTGCATGTCAGTATGGAAAGCAATTTAAGAAGAGCTTTAAATCTAAATCTGATTTTTCAACTAAAAGAGTATTCGAATTACTCCATCTAGACTTGTTTGGCCTTGTTCTTCCCATGAGCATGGGTGGACATAGGTATACCATGGTCATAGTGGATAATTATTCCAGATATACATTGGTCATCCTGCTAAGTAGTAAGGATGAAGCCTATGAAGGGTTCTCCAGGTTATGTAACAGAATTGAAGTTGAACAAGGAGTCCTTCTGTCTAAAATAAGAAGAGATCATGGTAGAAAATTTGAGAATAAATTATTTGCTAGTTTCTGTGATGCCAAAGGAATTGAACACAATTTCTCTGCTCCTCACACCCCCCAACAAAATGGGGTTGTTAAGAGGAAAAACAGAACCTTAGTTGAAATGGCCAGGTTAATGCTGAGTGATAACAAACTTCCCAAATACTTTTAGGCAGAGGTAGTCAATACTACTTGCTACATACTGAATAGGGTAAACATTAGATCAGAAATTGATAAAACTCCCTATGAAATCTGGAAAGGAAGAAAATCTAAAATTGGGTATTTCAAAGCATTTGGTTGTAAATGCTTTGTATTCAAGAATAAAGAACAACTAGGAAAGTTTGATCCTAAAGCTGATGAAGCAATTTTTCTTGGCTACTCAACACATAGCAAAGCTTATAGAGTCTGTGTCAAAAGAACGACACTAGAAGAGTCAGTACGTGTATATTTCGATGAAACTAACTAGGTAGGAAAAAGAAGAAGCTCAGAGGAAGATGGAGACTCTGTTTCACATAAACAACCCTCTGAGTCAACCCAAGGAGAAAAGTCAACAAAGGATGAACCATCTAGGATCAAATTCTCAAAATATGAAGATGAAGAAAGACAACCAAAAGCAATGGAGGCTCCTGTTCATTATAATCTGCCCAAAGAAACAAGAAACCAAGAAGGACCATCCTGAAAGATTGATCCTTGATGCACCTCAAAATCCTGTTCTCACCAGAAGACAACTCGGCAGAATGATAAGTCATCTAGCATTTGTCTCTATCATAGAACCAAAGAAATTTGAAGATGCAGAACATGATGAAAGTTGGATGATGGCCATGCAAGAAGAACTAGACCAGTTCACCAGAAATGACGTCTAAGATCTTGTTCCAAAGCCAAAGAACAAATCTATCATTGGCACTAAGTGGGTATTCAGAAACAAGCTTGAAGAAGGAAACGTTGTACAAAACAAAGCAAGGCTTATGGCTCAAGGATACAATCAACAAGAATGAATAGACTATGATTAGACATTTGCTCCAGTAGCCAGACTTGAAGCAATAAATATCCTCTGTGCTTTTGCATCTCACATGGGATTCAAATTATATCAAATGGATGTAAAAAGCACCTTCCTTAATGGATTCATCTCAGAAGAAGTCTATGTCTAGCAAACTCCAGGCTTTGAAGACTTAAAGTTTCCTTGTCATGTGTACAAGCTGAACAGAGCCTTATATGGTCTGAAGCAAGCTCCTAGAGCGTGGTATGAAAGATTAACAAGTTTTCTTAAATCAAAAGGATACATCAGAGGGAAGACAGACACAACCATGTTCATCAGAAGAAGAAACAAGGATATTCTCCTTGTTCAGATCTATGTTGATGACATCATCTTTGGAGCCACTGATGAAAGAATGTGCAAGGAATTTAGTTCTCAAATGAAGCTTGAATTCGAGATGTCTATAATGGGGGAATTAACATTCTTTCTTGGTCTCCAAATCAAACAAAGTTCACATGGAGTATTAATTAATCAATCCAAGTATACCAAGGAGATTCTGAAGAAATTTGGCATGGAAGATGGAAGGGAAATGTCAACTCCTATGGCTTTTAACACCATAATCAGCAAAGACTCAGAAGGTAAGAAAGTTGATAAGAAGATGTTCAGAGGAATGATTGGCTCTCTGTTGTATCTTACTGCAAGCAAGCCTGACATTCACTATGCCAATCTGTTATTGCGCAAGATACCAAAGTGATCCTAGAGAATCACATCTGAGCGCAGTAAAGAGAATCCTCAGATACTTGCTTGGAACCATTGAAGCAGGATTTTGGTATCCAAATAATGAAGAATTTTCATTAAAAGGATTCACTGATGCTGACTATGGAAGAGATCAATTGGAAAGAAAGAGCACTACTGGAGGATGTCACTTTTTGGGAAATTACATCGTTTCTTGGTACGGCAAGAAACTAACCTCAGTAGCATTATCCACCATAGAAGCTGAACACATAGCTGCGAGATCAAACAGCAGCTAGAAGATTATGGAGTCAAGTCAGAATGCATAGAGATTCTCTATGATAACAAAAGTGCAATTGATCAGTCAAAGAATCCAGTTCAGCATAGCAGAATGATGCATGTCAACATCAGAAACCACTTCATAAGATATCACATTCTCAAGAAAGATGTGAAGCTGGTATACATCTCTACAGAAGACCAAAGAGCTGACATCTTCACTAAACCTCTGAGCAAAGATCAATTCGCTTTCCTTAGAATAGAAATAGGCATGAGCAACCCAGTGTGAATATCACTCAGAAGATGGTGCAAACACTCAGAAGAGTAACTAGTCCCAGAGGCAACATTCATCTTCTGAGGTTAACACAATGATAAGTCTCAGAAGATCTAAACCGGGAACTACTTTATATTTCAAAATTCAAAAACCCGTATCCTAAATTGGATCTTTAAGTTACAATTGTTCACATTCTTCCGTTAGTTAAGCATTTGACGGTTACCTATATTTTAAATGTTGAAACCGTTACTGTTAGTAAATTACCTTTCCATCCCTCTGAAACCACCCCTATAAAAAGTAAAAAACAGTTTATCATCTCTTCACTTTTCCAAAATCACAAAATTTCTCTAATCTTTCTAAGAAACTCTCTTCTAAGAACCCTAATTTATTTAAACCTTACCTACTCAAATGGCTCCCAAAAGAACAAGATCATCAAAGGAAGGTCCCAAACAACAAGTCGTTATTCAAATCCCTCCAAAGACCTTTAAACTTATTCTATACAGGTCAAACCCCTCAAATATCATCTCTCAAGGATATTTTGGAGATGGATCCTTCTTAGAAACCAGTCTGTACAAAGAAACCATAGATTCCATCAACTCAACACATGGATTAGACTGAAGGAGCCAACCTATCCAGTAATAGTGCTTGAATTCTACAAGAATCTGAAGAAGTACATAGTGAGTGAGGAGGAGCTCAAAACTGTAGTAAAAGCACAGAGATTACCATTACTCCAGCTTACCTGGCAGAACTTCTGAATCTAAAAGATGAAGGTGTCGCTCTCAGAAGAGGATGTGAAGATGCCATAAGTTACAATAGAAAAGCCTTCATGCTAGAAGGTTGGTTTTGTGAGAAAATCAGTACTCACATGCCTCAAGAGCCGAGGTACTGGTAATTTGTAATGGCTCATCTTCTTCTTCAGAAGATGAACTCCACCAACGCAATCTCAAGCTATGAGCATTGTATTTTGGTGCACTTGGTAGAGAAAAAGAAGGTCAACTTGCCAGTTATCATAATGCAGCACACGTTTCACCACAAATACACACTTAGAGGACTCATTAGTAGGATTGTAGCAGCACATGGTGTAGACTGCTCAGAGGAGGACGGATCTCTTGGAAGTGAGATAGTAAAGGAAACCTTTGATAAAAAGGTGGATTTAGGTATGAAGTGGGACAGGGAGGAAGCCCTGAAGAAGGAGCTGATGAAGAAAAGAAGGGAAAAGGAGCTGAGGGATGCCAAGAAGGCTGAAGGAGTAAAAGGGGTTGAGGAAGTCTCCCCCAAGAGACAGAGGGAGCCTTTGCTGAAACAAGAGGAAGTCCCTAAGGCAAAAAGAAGCCGAATCAGCAGAAGAAAGGCACTTGCTACTGAGGGAGTATTAATAACTCCTGCTAAAGTGACTGAGGGAAATGCACAGGGAATCACCTACTCCATTAACAAATTCCAATACGTGCCAAAGCCTTTGGAGCAAAACAGCTCTGATGATGAAGAAGATAGATAACCTATCAGCATCTTGGCCAAAAGGAAGAGGGAAGAGTTTGATCCTAACATGGCCATTCCAAGCGAGGATGAGGATGAGTTCGTAGAAGAGAAGGAAGAGGAGGTGGAGAAGGAGAAGAAGAAAGCCAAAACTTATGACGAAACCGTCCTCTCAGAAGATGATCCTGAGAAGGATGATATGGTTAGAGTAGTGAACTTGAGCATAGTATAAGTATTCACTCATGTCCCTCAGAAGGGAACAGTGGGAGATATAAGGATTGCAGCTGATGAAGCAGAGAAGAGAGCTTTATCAGAAGTTAGAAGAGTGCCTACACCAGAAGAATTCACAGTAAAGCTGAAGGAGAAGAGCACCTCTGAGACAGAAGAGGATGATTCTGAAGAAGTGGATGGAGGAGTATTGGAGGGGACTTCAATAGATTTCAATTTACCCTTAGGGGCTCTCCCAGTAGTTCCAAGCCCAGCACCTCCAAAGGTGGCAAATCCCACCAACTTTGTAGTGGAGAAGAAGCCACAGTCTCCCCCTCTGGATCAATAGATGGCTGTCTTTGATCCTCTCATCTCTTCACTACTACTCTTGAGACCCCACAACAGTTCTTATCTACACCAGGAGGATCTCCAACTTCAAATGTTAAGGATCCTCTTGTGGTAGCAACATTAATTGCTCAAGAGATTACAAAGGAGATTGAGGTCGCGGTTATGAAGGAAAAAGTAGCTGAGGAGAAGGCTGAAGAGAAGGAGGATTATAAGAAGAAGAAGAAAGAAGAAGAAAAGGAAGAGGCTGATAAGCAATCTCTGATGAAAGAGAACTTGTAAGAGGAAGATCCGTTTCTATCAGCTCTTCAGAGGAGGAAGCTTAGAGGATTGTAGTAGCTGAATGGGGTGTTCAGTCATTAGCATCTGATCCTGCTGATGAATTCGTAACCATGGCCCGCTCAGTCTTTGCCAAGCACAACATCAGGCCAAAGGATATAAGGGAGGAAGATGATAAGGATGAGGAAGTTCAAAAGAAAGATAAAGTACTGCTGGAGGATGTGAGTGAGGATGAAGATGTTCAGATTATAAGTGAGTCCAAGACTCAGCAGCAACACCAGCAATAACAACAATAGCAGCAGCAGCAGCGTCCCTCTAGTCCAAGGGCTCTGGTGGATCCAAATAGCTTCTTGACCCTAATGCCCAGACCTGCGGATCAAAGGATTTATGGAGATGAGTCCCTTGGAAGTAGGGGATGGATGGTGGGTGATCTTGCTAGGGAGAACACTCTAATGCTCCTGTGCTTATCAATTCCATCCATCACATAGGGAAACACTTGATGATCTCCTTACAATAGCTCTTCACCTTAATGACTCAATTGTGGATATCAAGATTGCTCCTTTCAACTGCCAACTTGCCTAGAGCGTCGCTCTTATCTCTGAGCAGGCTCAGATAATCATGGAAAGAGTAGACAAGATTCCTCTTCTAAGCCAAATATGCTCTGAACTTGTTCAACATCTGCAGCCACTTATGGAGACTAGGCTCAGCAATTACATGGACATCCTAAAGTCTCTGGAAATGTTGAACGGATTAATGGCCATTGGTGAAAAGGGTCTGGAGATAATTCATGATGAAGTCAGCAGGGTGAAAGAGGCTCTCTAGAGGCAGATAGCTGATTTCATATCTACTCTAGGGACTGCCATTGAGCGCACTTCAACAGAATTTTCCATAAGGCTGAAAAATGAAGTCCAGGCACTCAGGACTCAGAATGCCTTCTATCTATGGCAGCAGGAGAAAATCCAATCTATTCTTGATGAGATGTTGAAGCAAATAACTACTTCTAAGGCTGAAACTCTCAAAGCTATTGCGGATTCCAAGAGAGAGCTTAAGTTTGAGATCTTCAAGGCTGTTGAAGATGCTCATAGGTAGATAACTGAAACTACCTTTGCTCAGAAGAATGAGGCTGTTGATGATATAGATGATAAGCTGAAGGAGTATATTTCTACCCTTATTAAGACCACTATTGAAGTAAGAGACATCATGGTGGCAAGGAATGCAAACACTTCAGAGGCCCTTCAGAAGAGCATTGACGGTTTAAGTAATCAGCTTGGTGGCCTATCTCTCCACTCCTTCTGCTCACATGATAGTGAGATTGTTCTATTCCTACAACATCTGGCGAATGGGCTAAACACTCAGTGGATATGGAATCAGAAGGCTCTTCAAGTAATCCTTGAAAGCATCTTTCCCTCTGTCCCCAACGAAGCTGCAAGGCTAATTCAGCAGATTATCCCTCCTCTTCAAGAAAATGCAAAGGCTGTTCACGATGTCATCTAGAGGTTTGTGCTTGATGAGCAGAAGATAGTCGCTCAACTTGTTGGTGCTGAGTGGAGGGAGAAAGACAAGCACAGCTTCAAGGAGATCTGGGAAAGATGGATGACTTCCAATCAATCTTCAAGCAGCGCCATAGATATAGATCAGCCGGAGGAGACTCAAAATGATGAATTCTTAGCTCTTACAGAAAAACCTTTGTAAATGAATTCATTATAAATACTTGTATAGTAAAAAATTGTACTCATCATCAATAAAAAGTTTTTACTTTCGGTCCAAAAGTACAACTCTTCGTTGTATTGACTTCCTTGTATAATTTTAAAAAAACTTAAACTCTGAACTTAAGCATTAGACTATGAGGGAGTAAGTACATCCTGTGCTTGACTTCACTCAGAACCAACAAAATGAAGGAGATTGTTGGATTCTGAAGATAATTTAGTCTTGTAAGTTCTGAGTTCAGAAGCAAAGTTCAGAAGGAAGTCACCTCAGAAGCACAAGGATTCGTCAGCAGAACTATGGATGTTCAGAAGCAATTAAAGTCAGATGAGGTATTCAATATCTCAGAAGATCATTCAAGACTCAAAACGTTAAAAAACCCTGCTGAGGATTGCAAAAGGTTAACTTAGTCTTTCGGCTCTAAAAGTCAAAAAAGCTGACTTCGCATTTAATGCCACCGCATGCTCTGTTCTTCAGTCTACTACAAAACAAAAGTTATTGTGAAATCAAGAACAAATCTCACCTACTAATCTGATATGTATCTGCAATACAAAGTGGACCCCCCAAATCAACCTGATATAGCATGGCACAGAACAGAGTTGGACGAGCTACTCTAACAGATTGTTAACGGAAACAATATGTGGAGACAACGGCAGAATTTTTGGCAACGGTCCAAAAATCAACGAAAACATTCTCTCCCTCTATAAAAGGATGATTTTTACCATTGAAGAAGGTTGCCAAATCTTAACAAAAGAATTCAAGAGTGAAATAATTCTTAATCTACTTGCAATCTTCTTCTAGCAAACACTTAAATCTTATTTATTTGTACTTGAGCTAACTGAAACAAAGTTCAGAAGTTCATAAAATCCATTTACTTATGAACCGTTGTAAGTCACACTAAGCTGAGGATAAGTTAGTGTGAGGGAGCTAGGTAATCTCATAAGAAAAGTACTTAAGAGAGACGAAGCTCAGAGCCTCAGATACAGAAGGACAGTACTCCTGTATTGCTATAGCTCATCATAGGTAAGATTGTTGGAATGAACTTCAATCTTAAGCTGTAAAAGGGTTTGCTTTTCACCAGAAGAAAAGTCACTAGTGAATTAAATCTTGGATAAGAGATTCCAAGTAATGGATTAGGCAGAGGTTGAACCAGGATAAAATAGCTGTTTTCATATTTCCTTACTATGCTCTATTATTGTGTTTATTTAATTCAGTAACTAAAACACCTAAATAGAAAAAGGGGATTCTGAGTAAAGAAAAACTACTCAGAAGAATTCTCAGAAGCAACCTTCTGAAGAATATAGTGAACTCGGAAAAATAGTCATTCACCCCCCAGACCTATTTTATTACCCTACTGGGTCCGACACTTTTAATAATAAACTGAAAAAAGTTTGTACATGCTAACTAACGTATTGCCTTAATTACCTATAAGGCATACATAATGTCTAACACTACTCCATTTCTTGTGTAGAAATATAATGTTATTATTTTTATTTTTATATATAAATAATTTAATACATTCGTTGTAATTTTGTTTTTCATTGATTAATAATAATTTGAAAGTGTTTGCAGTTTTTATATATAAATAATTTAATACATGATTCGATGTAAGTGTTTACAGTTTTTAGCAATAACATTTTATTTATTTAATTTTTACTTTAAAGTTCTATTTAAATTATTTATTATTATATATCAATTGTATTGGTTGGTAAAACGTCGGAATCTACAAAAAAAGTAATTATTAAAATGGATCGATGCTTTAACAATTATTACACGGCTAAATAATAGGGTAAATTTTCTTTCTTTCCCTACTAGGATTAATATTCTATAGGACTGTCATACTTTTGGTAGAGATACTGATGATGTTAGTTTTCTTTATATTCGTAGTTTTGTGAATCAGTTAGCTCATGGAATAACAGGAATTGCAGATTCTTCAACATATTGGTAAGAAGAGAATTGTTTTCCATTTTTCCCGAGCTTGTAAGATGTTTTTTATCATTGGAATATTATTTGATATTAAAAGTATATTAATTGTGTCATGTTATTTTAATAATATGTTTCTTTTTATTAGCTACTATTATAAATATTTAAATTTATAAAATTTTAATATTTTTTCTATCCTAATCATTTCTCTAAGTTGAACAAATCATGGGCAGTAACTCTGAGTTTCATAACAAGGTCAAATAATAACAGGAGCGTGCATGCCACCCAAAACCTCCCAGGCGGAATACATCTGCCTGGAGCAAGGAAAAAATGTTGCGATGAGGCTAGGAATGTTCCTGCTAATCTAGGCGAAGCTCATCCACCCCGAAGAGTAACGCCTCTGTAATCATCCAGGCGGACTATATCCGCCCATAATTTGGAAGAAACCCAGTCTTCCCGGATTTGAGAGAAATGTCAAGGCGGCTATCAAGCTGAGTCTGCTTATCCGCCTGGACAGACCTCGACGTCTCAGGAGCAAAGAGTTCAATCGAAACTCTGAGTCTCCAAAGAGACCTCCATAATTGGAACTCTAACTTCAGATAAACTTTATCCTATCAACAGGATAAAGATCCATTCAAACTAGAATTCTAGATGATTCACACCTTGGATCAGACTTGGGAACGTCAAATGAGTATAAAAGGACCCTTTGTCACCGCGTAGAGGTACATATTCTAAAAACACACAAAAACTCCCTGCCTCCTCTCTAAAATCCGATCTAACTTAAGCATCGGAGAGGCTACGCCGTTCAAACGGCTAGTCCCCCATAGCGACGTTTGCTGTTTTGCAGAAACCTTCAAACCACACAGAAGAGGAGCATTTGGAGTTAATTTCAGTCAGAAAATTAACGCGTGGAATCACTTTCCAAGCTAATTTAACATTGGTGCGATGAGCATGGAAAATAATAATAATTAAGAATTAGATATCATACATTTGAGGTTTAGAGCCTTTATATAGGCCTTAATAAGTCCTAAATTGAATAGGATTAGGAGTCTTAGTTGGATAAAGATTGTATTTAATATTATATGTAAGATAATCCATATGTAATTTGATATTTATCTTGAGGAGAGATTTTCAGGATTCTCATCTTGGATAAGATTTATTTCCTAAGGTATCAGATCTAATAACTCGGTAAATATCAAATACAATCATTATCCAACTAAAACTCCAAATCCTAATCTATTTAGGACTCATTGAGGCCTATATAAAGGCTCTAAACCTCAAAGGTATGAGATCTAATTTCTTAATTATTATTATTTTCCACCTCCTCTCTTAATTCCGTCGCTAATTTAAGCATCGGAGAGGCTACGCCGGTCACACGGCTAGCCCCTCTAACCTTATTTTATCTTGCAGATACACAGTTCGGCTAAGGCAATACACAATTCAACTTCAAAGATTGGAGCATAAAACCAATTTTTATTTTCCAATCATTCATTGGTGCGGTACCGTTCGAAATTATGAAAGCTCGCAAATGATTTGTTCACTCAACAGAAGTAACATCTTCAATTCGACGGATACATTAAATTACGTTGCTTCAACATACTTGTGCAAAGAGAACAAGTCACAATCTATCTATTCAACTAGAGAAAGAATAGCTGAGAAAGCTAGCAATACATCATCTGTTAAGCACACTCAAAGAGGGAGTTGAAATCTTTATAAAAATCACATGTGAGCTAAAGAGTCCCGTGACACAATATTGCCAATCACGAGCGACGAGTCAAAAGCGGACTTATCAACAACTGTAAGAAATAGTCCCATGGCAGCATATCGTATAGGTGACGAGACAAAAGCGGACCTATTTAGACAGTCATATAATGGTAATTGTACATATATCATAATCGCCTCAATGAGTGTGTCAGAACGATGAAAGTTTACAAAATGGCCTGCAAAGCAAAAAAGCACCTTCAACC
The DNA here is from genome assembly GCA_949673415.1 of Euphorbia schlechtendalii. Classification (NCBI taxonomy): domain Eukaryota; kingdom Viridiplantae; phylum Streptophyta; class Magnoliopsida; order Malpighiales; family Euphorbiaceae; genus Euphorbia; species Euphorbia schlechtendalii. The sequence continues at coordinate 19,087 of CATIWQ010177737.1, read as the reverse complement.
TTAAAAGGCTTCAAACAGTCTAAGGGAAGGACTTCTGATAACTTAGGAAATAAATCTTATCCAAGATGAGAATCCCATAAATCTCTCCTCAAGATGAATATCAAATTACATATGGATTATCTTACAGATAATATGAAATACAATCTTTATCCAACTAAGAATCCTAATCCTATTCAATTTAGGACTTATTAAGGCCTATATAAAGGCTCTAAACCTCAAAGGTATGATATCTAATTCTTAATTATTATTATTTTTCACACTCACCGCACCAATGTTAAATTAGCTTGGAAAGTGATTCCACGCGCTAATTTTCTGACTGAAATTAACTCCAAGCGCTCCTCTTCTATGTGGTTTGAAGGTTTCTGCAAAACAGCAAACGTCGCTATGGGGGACTAGCCATGTGACCGACGTAGTCTCTCCGATGCTTAAGTTAGATCGGATTTTAGAGAGGAGGCAGGGAGTTTTTGTGTGTTTTTAGAATACGTACCTCTGCGCGGTGACAAAGGTTCCTTTTATACTCATTGGACATTCCATGTGTAATTTGATATTTATCTTGAGAAGAGATTTTCGGAATTCTCATATTTGATAGGATTTATTTCCTGAGTTATCAGAATACCTTTTTTGCTTTGCAGGCCGTTTTGTAGGCTTTCATCGTTCTGACACATTCATTGAGGCGATTATGATATCTGTACAATTACCATTATGCGACTGTCTAAATAGGTCCGCTTTTGGCTCGTCGCCTATACGATATGCTGCCATGGGACTATTTCTTACAGTTGTAGATAGGTCCGCTTTTGACTCGTCGCTCGTGATTGGCGGTATTGTGTCACGGGACTCGTTAGCTCACACGTGGTTTTTATAAAAATTTCAACTCTCTCTTTGAGTGTGCTTAACGGATGATGTATTGCTAGCTTTCTTAGCTATGCTTTCTCTAGTTGAATAGATAGATTGTGACTTGTTCTCTTTGCACAAATATGTTGAAGCAACATAATTTAATGTATCCGGAGTGAACAAATCATTTGCGAGCTTTCATAACAAGGTCAAATAATTAGTAGCTAATGACAAGGATAGTGGTGTTGTTATTTACTGCCCATGTTATTCTCCTTTCTACTATTATTTAAAAATCTCTTATTTACTTTTTAACCACAAAATTCATAATTATTCACTCACCGAATTAACATCCAACAAATTAAACACTCGTCCATTAAATTATAAATTAGTTATTAAGTTGTCGATTTCTTTGCTGGTTTTTTTGAGTATGCTATGATTTTTTTATTTACTGGTCTTTGGCAAGATGCAGAGGTCATGCTATTAATCTTCTGACGATGAATTTAGCCCAGGTTTGCTTCTTCCAATTTTGCACCTTCCATCCATCAAAGACGGTGGTTCAACGGCGGCTGAATTTGACAGTGTTCAAACAAAAGCTGCCAAATTCATCTATCTAGGCTTGCAATTGATGGTTGTTACAGCCATTTTCAGAGATCATCTTGTGGAGGATACTTCTCAGTTGGATCATTAATTTAAATCCAACGTTAAAGTATCTTGACTACGGCATTGAAATTGATTTCGGCAAATCATCATCATGGATCTGGGTAAAGATTATTCTCAATAACAGAGCTATTCATATCAAGTCTCCAACGGTCGAACATTATTAAGGGATAAAATCAGGTTTTTTTTGACAAGGGTGAAATTGAGAATAACATGGGCAACACTAAGTAATTATGCACTGTAAATAATAATCTAGTTAAAGTAACTAAATTAATAAAAATAAAAAAACTAAATAATAAAAGCCTGACTTGGTGTCTAAGTAAAGTTTAATACTCTCTCTGGTTCCTAATGTAGGTCATTTTGAATTTTTCATCAAAATCAATAAGACATTTAATGCACTATAAAATGATTATTTTATTCATTTTACTTTATAACAAAATTCTCTCTCTTCTCAATTACCAATTTATAAATTAATCTACACTTAATCTCTAACCTAATTAATGCAATGGTATATTAGGAAAATCTTGTTAAAAAATGCATTGATATTTTAAAATGACAAGCATTAGGAACCAAAGTAAAAAATCTAAAACGACAAATATTAGGAACCGGAGGGAGTAGCATTCTTGAATCTTGAACAGAAGAATAGGATAAAAGTAAAATAAAATTAATTATGAGAAATAAACTAAAATAGTATCTTTTTACGCGCTCGAGATTGGAGATTGCCTCTACACATGTGCGAAGTCGAGATTGAGTCACGTTATACAAGATGTCAATTAATTTCATTATTTATGCAACGTTAGAAGATTAATAACAATATATTTATAAAATTCTACGACGTAGAAATCCTCAATTTATTTTTTAATCCATGACCATCGTAGAGAAATAAAATTAAAAAAATACAAATTAAATTTATGTCTTAATATTTTCAAATAAAATTTTAAATTTATTCATTTTCAAATTCAATCTTAAATTGTATCATTTCACTCGATTCAACCACTCCACAGTATACTTATTTTCATCAAAGAGATATTTTAAACCAGAAATCGAGAAAATGCTTCATTTTTTCAAGTTCTAGCGCATTTAGCTTGTTGTTAATAAGTGAACGGTGATGATTGGTGGTGTATGATATGGTATTATGGTGCTGATCATAATAAAAGACAAATCGGTCGGCTCATGATTGTGTGTGTCCCTACAGCTGAGTAGCTGATCTATAGCTATAAGTTTATTAAATTTCTGTATTTCTGTGGTATGTTTCAAACCGGATTAAGCTTTTATAGTTTTATTTACCAATTATAAATTAAATATGTTTGCAACTAATACATTGCATGATGTGAATTATTTACGATGTGAAAGTGATACACGGTAATTGTAATGTGTGATGTACTGACGTTCACTTGTTTTATCAGACAAATTAAATAATTGAAACGTAAAACTGATAAGATGTTTACATATAAAATTCATATCAAGATACAAAAACCAATGATGTTGGAAGACTTTTTTTGCTAGCAAGACATGAATCCCTTTGTGGAAAAGCTAACATTCAAATAAAATGAGTTTTTTTTTTTAAAAAAAAATGAGACATTTATGCTGAAATGGGCTATTTAGTGCATCATGTACTGATTATTTTGTATGAATATTCCTTTTAAAGAAGATCAGGTTTTCGGTAAGATTGAAATGTTGTGTAAGAGGATGAGATTGGTTTATTTGTTATAAGTGATTTATTTATATGTTCAAAATTTAACGTTTCTAAAAGAAATCATAACTTATATTTTTATATTAAATTAACATCAAGTACAAATTTTTTATAACCATAACAACAAACCACAATAACAGCATCCTAATCTTAATTATACATACATGGTTTAAAATTAGGTGGACATTGATTGGTAAACCAATTTCACTTTTAAAAAATTAGAAAGTTTTGGAAAAGAAAGAAAATACATTTATATTATTTGATAAGATATGGTTGGTAAAACAATTAAAAGATTGAGGAGTTATATCAAATAATAAGATAATGATAAGAGGAGTATTCAATTAGCATGTGATATGCACGTGAAGTTGGTCCATCTAAAGGGTAGGCAAAGCAAGTAGTTGCCTACCTTTTTAACCTTCTTCCTTTTCCCAGGTTAATCATATTAGTTATACAGTATTCCATTTTCTGATTACAAATACAATTTTTTATTCTATGTATTGTATTTTTGGATATCCTTTTATCAAACTAACAAATGTTCACCTAATTGTTTTGGTGTGAATTGTATGATATTTAATTTAATATTTATTATCATTTTTTTAGAAAATATTAATTAATCATTTAATTTATATTATTTTTGTTATAAATTAAGACATTAATGTTGCTAAGTTTACCTATCTCCTGAGGCGAAACCATTTCATCGGACTTTCTTGCTGTAAATCATTTGTTCATTTGGGTATGTGGTATTAGGTTTATCCCTTTGATTATTATGCTGTATAATTAAGTACATGTGCATAATAACGTTGATAGAAATTGAAAATGACAAGATTGAAAAAGGTAATGGATTGTATATCACATGAATAACATGAGTTATACATAGTTGCATAGCATACATACCAAATGAATAATAAATTGTATATATAATACGTAAATTAAATTGGTGATTTATACAATAAAAATATAAAATAAGCTACACCACATGCCTTGAAAGACCATTTTGCTTTGATTAAAGTGCTTCGCTCGTTTTCTTAACATTAAAGTGTTTGATCGTGATTTTTACACAATTATTTTAAGTGTTTTGCAGTAAAAAAGCACTCATTTTTTTTATCATATGTTATAATTTTTTATTGTCTTTTAACAGAACTTTAAATTAGTAAATGATTTGCATTTAATAGACGATAATTATTATTCAAATATTGAAGAAGATGCTACGCTTTTTGGGTATTCCAGAAATGATAAGAAGAGAAATAAATCATGGAAAATAAAAATGAAAATACAACTAGTGAATGACATCAAGGACCCCACGCTTATACAAAATGGAACCAATGACTCGTACGAGGCTAATGTTCATGTGAAAGTCACGTGACAAGGGGTCCCATAGAAAGCATAGTTGTTCCAATTGACCAATTTGTCATAATCCTACAGATGTTTAATCATTTGTTTGAGTTTAGGGTCCCATTACTTGATTAGACTTGTCATTATGTTGGTCCAGGTCTTGTCTTTTTACTTATTTATTGTTATTATTTTCGATGTTATAGGCCGTTGTGAGAGAGGTTACATTACATGTGATGTGAGAGAGATAAAAGACATTAAAGTGGTCTTGCCGGAAATTTGATAGAAGACTATTTAACGTTGGAATGGCCACTGAGAAAGAGGGATGTGAATTCTTTAAATTCGAGGCATCATGCATTTGTGAATTTAATTAATTCAATTTTTTTTATTAATTTTGATGGTTAAAATTAAATTTTAGGTGATTGTATGTTCACGATGATATTGAATCTCAGCTATTAAAATGAAATATGATTAAAATTGATTGAAATTTACAAATGTATCAAATTTGGAATTTAAATTATCATATTCCCAAAAATAGTATCGATGAAATTGGTGGAGAGAATTGGATATCTCAAATCTACTTGTGCGTGCCTTTATATAGGTCGTTGGATACCGAGTTGACATAACTGTCATGGCCTTTGACCAAGTTATGGTTTAATAGACCTTTAGACCTTTATCTCGGTGGGCCTTTTGCATGTCCCTTGCTATATTATTATTATTATTATTATTATTATTATTATTATTATTTAACAAGTGGAACATTATGTGGAAAAATGTACAATATTGCAACATTTGTAAGTCAAATATATCGTTGAATTAGTTATTGCTCTGTTCATCTTCGATTTGGTTTAATTTAATTATGTTAAATTAAGTTCAATTAATTTAATTTAAATTTAGTTCAATTAAGGCCCATTAAATTTAGTTCATGTCTATTAATTCTAATCTAAACATACTATTAACTTTCAATGTCTCATTTTTATAACAATTATATATTAATTGCATATAAATACTTTATATGATTGCAGACCTCGTGGTTCAACCTTATAAATTGAAAGTTATAAAAGAAAATCTTATTAATTGCAGATTAATACTTTATATGATTACAGACTTCGTGATATTAACAAATTAAAAGTAAATATACTAACAAATATTTGCTAAGTTAATAATTTTGAGAGAGAAATACATAATCTAAGATACATGAAAATTATGGTATGACAATAAGAAAACATAAAAAGGTATAAATAATTTTTCAAAACACAAAGAGATGTAGGTGTATTTGCTTAAAACTCATGAAGGTAATTATTATCTACCTACTGATAACAATACCTTTTTATGTTTTACTATAAAAAATAATTAGCTATCAATAATAGCTAATTCATGTCACTGTTTTTAATTACCATTATTAATTTCGTTAATACTTTTCTATGAAATTTTCGTTAATACTTAAGCTCTCTTACAAGTAAATTAAAGAAAAAATAGACAACTTACCAAAAAAAAACACAAATAATTTTAAAATAACAAATTAAAAATACAGACTGAAAAGCTAATATAGCTATCATCCATTGCTTTTTATGTGTCTATTTCACAATTTCGCAAAACCATACAAGTTTTTCGTACTATAACTTTAAAATGAGTAATTTAACTCTTACACATTATACTATTTACATCTATTTATTCCTAAAAATCAAAATATAATTTAATAACATGTAACTCTATAATAATTATCAAAATAATAAATTAAAAAAATGGTCAAAATACATTTAAATTCGCAAATAAAAAATAAATAAATGAAAATTATTACAAATCTTGGGGATTATTTATCACGGGGTAATAATTTGGAAATTAATGACTAAATGGGGAGTTATTAAAAATTGTGAAAATCTAAACGCGTATGAGCACTTGTTCATTTGACACGGCCTACTTTGAATAATTCAATGGAATTCGGAACTCATTAGAGCATCTTTAGTAGCTTATTTATTTCACAAATTGTTTTAACACATATGAAGGAATAGACAAACAATTTGAAAATGCATCTTTAATAGCTTGTCTATCCCATCTTTTCTATATGATGTGACATCTATGTATCATCATTTATTATAGACAATGTCTATTTGATTGTCTAGATGTAGACAACCAAATAGATATTGTCTACAATAAATACTATTTGAAATGGAATAGACAATCTACTATTCCTATTTTATAAATAGACATTGTCTATATTTATGATTATTACCACATCATCAATAGGAATTTCTATTTCACATGCTACCTATACTTGGAATCCACAAGTTATTAAAGATACTCTTATGACGTAAATAAATTCACTTGCTTGAATATATTCGTGAAATTAACTATATTGATTTTCATTGATTTTGTTTTTTTAAATTATGGATTTTTATAAATTCTATCCACTTTGGTAGGATTTGCTTAAGATATATTGAATTTCACAGAACCCAATTTTAAAAATTTAAAATTCAATTTTTTCTTATACTCCCTCCGTCTACTAAATATTGTCGTTTTAACTAATTCACAGTTTTTAAGATAACAACTAACTAAATGAGATGATTTACTAGTTTACCATTTCATAAATGTCCTATTCAATTTTCAAGACTATTAATTTGTTCAATAAAAACAATTTGACCTATAGTCTTCTCTTATTATTGGAGATTAGAATATAATTTATCTTCGAAGTTGAACAAATTAATAGGGGCAGGAATGAAAAACTTGTGAAAAAAACATCTTGGAAATACAAAATGACAATAAAAAAGAGATCACGAAATCCTTCTAAAACTACAATATTTAATAGACGGAGGAAGTAACAAGCACAAAAATTTATATTTAAAATGAATTTCATGATTTGTGGAATTCATTTATTCTAAATATTTTTAAAAAATTTCAACGATTTCACTAATCAAATAAAGCTTAGGGAAAGAAAAAAAATACGGTACAAGAAGTCCAAACCCCCATCGAAATGAACAATCTGCTAATGAATCAGCAACATCATTGACGGGAAATAAATAATCAAAGTTTTTGCAACACAATTGAAACAAATTACCAATAACATGCACCATTACCAATTAAAGCACCGAATAAAGAGTTATACTTTTCTTCGGGTTCCTAATATTTGTCATTTTAGAATTTTCAGCAAAACCAATAAGATATTCAATGCACTATAAAAATGACTACTTTAACCGTTTTACTTTATACTCCCTCCGTTTACTAAATATTGTCGTTTTAACTAATTCACAGTTTTTAAGATAAGAACTAACCGAATGAGATTATTTACTAGTTTACCCTTTCATAAATATCCTATTCAATTTTCAAGATTTTATTAATATGTCAATAAAAATAATTTGACCTATAGTCTTCTCTTGTTATTGGAGATTAGAATATAATTATCTTGAAAGTTGAACAAATTAATAGGAGTATGAATGGAAAACTTGGAAAAAAAACATTTTGGAAATACAAAATGACAATAAAAAAGAGACGACAAAATCTCTCTAAAACGATAATATTTAGTAGACGGAGGGATTAATAAAATTCTCTCTCTTCTTAATTACCAACTTATAAATTAATTTACACTTAATATCTCTTTCCTAATTAATGCAAGGGTAAATTAGGAAAATAATGTTAAAAAGTGTATTGATACTTTAAAAATAACAAATATTAGAAACCAAAATCCAAAGTCTAAAATGACAAATATTAGAAACCGGAAAGAGTATTGTAAATCAAGATAATTCTACTAAACTCTTGATTTCAGACTTTAAATTCCGTGAAAATCGCTTGAAAGCACAACGTGATATACATTAATGAAAAAACATTAGAAGTACGTGTATAAAAAGATTAAAGTACATTTCTTTGTGTCCTAAATGTATCAGGAATGAAGATATGGCAATTTGGCCTTCTTTATAATAACAAAAAAGTAGTCTAAATTAAATTACACGTAGACGTGCTACAGTAATTTGAGAACTGTGCCAATAAAGATTTATATGATCTTTCTATCATAATAATCGATACAGGATTTGGCTTTTACATTTTAAAGATCAATTAAGCTTAACTCTAATTGTGTGGAATAAATTAATCCTTAATCAATGATCCTGAGATCAATCTTCAATATTATTATCAAGTTGTGTTGCTAATTGAACTATATCTATATTAATTATGTTAATTAGTGTTGTGAAAAGGCAAAGAAAGGGCAACCTCGGCTACCTTTAAGCAACAAGTTGGTTTGTAAATTATTACAAGTCATGTGAGTCCGACGTGGCTTACCCTCCCCTATGACAGCAAAGCACATGTGTCCCTGATGCCTACACGTGCACTTTAGGTCAAAGTTACCGCATGATCTAGTCAACGGTCAAAACATCCTTTCCTCACCATTTCATTTTTCCTTCCCTTCGACTCCAACGTACGGAATCACCATCCTAACCATCGGATATTAGTTTAAATTAATCTAGCCGTTGATCAAGGAGATTCCCCGCACGTTCATGTGCTTGTAAGTTGTAACCCACATTGGGTTGACAGCATGTACACCACGCACTTTATGAAAATTACAACTAAAGTCGGGTTATTTGTACCATATTTTTAAAATAAAATTATATTTTATTTAAATATTTTTTATTTAATTAAACATTCACTCATAAATGTTTAATATTTAGATAAAAATATGGTACAAATTATCTGATACCTATAATAAATTCCCACATGTACACACTATATATTTATAAGCCAATAAATTAATTTTTTTCAAGAAAATTTTGCAGTAGCTTTGATTTTTATATATTTTACTTTAATAATAATTGGATTAATGGAGTGAGAATTGATCCATCATTAAAAAAGATGAAGGTAATGATAACTAATTAAAGACAAATCACCATGAAAAAGAACCGGTCTTTCAATATAAATTTAGTTTAATCTATATTTTCTATATTTACATTTTATAGCACATATATCATATACAATAATGTACAATACATATATAAGCAATAGGAGTACGATGGATATAATACTCGTGTTTCTTTTCTTTAGTCTTGTATTCAGTTTTTGACTGGTGACAAATTGGTAAGAGAAAATGTGAATTTTGGGAGAAATTAAAAAAATCAAATGAATTAAATCACCTATTAAAAGCAGAATGGAAACACGAAGGAAAATACAGATTTAAAATAAAAGATTTTATTCCGGTCCAACCTACATCCCCACTCACCATGTGACCGGCTGAGCTGGTCACCATGTGATTAACTGTAAATCGAATGGTTGCTTAGGTGGCCAATTTTCAGTTAATCGATGTTTGTTAAGCACTGGTAGTTGGATTACACGTGCGTTTCCCATTGCAATTAATCTAATTTGTCATATGACTTTCATACCCATGGTCTATTTAAATCTATTTCAGGTACTCACGTGCGATTGACAAGGGCAGTCTCGGAATACCAATATGGGAATTTGGAGAGCATGTTTGGTTGGCACAATATATATATATACAAATGGCCAAATGAACTATATATTGTATTTGATATATATTTCTTAGTAGTGTGGAATGATTAATTTAATCATTTGGAATGATGATCTTATGGGCGAATCATTAACAAACATTTTTGGACCGTCTTAATGATAAATAATATTATTTTTTACACAGCTTAACTAATCATGTTGCTTCAAAATTATGAAAGTATAGTATTCTTTTACATGGACTTACGATTACAATAATTTAATTAGTGCATAGGAAGATTAAATTATAAAATTTAAAGTTGCAAATCTAGGGGAAGACCCACATCTTAGAACTGAATAATAAGATTGCCAATGATGATTTATAAGTTATTAAAATCATAGAAATATATTTGCGAGGTTGTAAACATGATTTTTTTATTAATCAATACCATACTTTTGTAGGTTCCTAGTAAGTACATGTCCCCTATAGTATAGGAATTATAAAATTATACTTTTTGACATGAACATGGTCTACTTGTATTATTAAAATGAAGGAGACAATCTTAAGCTGGCATGAGCCCTTTTTGTTAATTAAACACTTGAAAAATCAAACCCAACTTTGAAAAGACCATATAATATGCACTTAAGATGTTTGGTATTCAATTAATACTTTTTGTTTACTTTATTAATACATAATCATATACCATATCTGTACTTAATAAAATCATGCCTTGCTCTAATTATTTGTTAAGCCTTTAATATTATTGACCTAATAACTAGACCGGTTCGGGCTCTCATAAAAGAATAAAGATTTATATATAAAAATCGTATACATAACCGCCAATTCTTATTACCACATTTAAGTAGGCAACCTTATGCAAATTTGGAACATGCTGGCCTAATTGCCCATGTGAGATGAGTAAATAAAATGTTTGATAAGTGACAACAAGTCTTATACAGAGGACCAGTTGTTCTTGAGATAGAGTGCGAGAGACTCCACATGGAAATAAATAAATTTAAAAGGAAATATACAGGCGATGTAAAATTTAAAATGTAAACAAAGGTCATAAGTCACATCACAGAAAAAGTTAAATTGTGTTACATTTATATTTCATACATTCTGTTTTTGAAAAATTAGGTTGAGAAGTAAGGTGAGACCTCCAAGCTTAATAATGGTTCATTCATATTGAACTTTGTTGGTGAAAACTGAAGAAATGGTTTGGTTGGCTGGGAAATAAGTAGAAGCCCGGCTCCAAATGAGATGAATAGACCCCAAATTCAAGTTTGTTCCTCAATAATAAAAAATTAATAATTGAAGCATAGTCCTGTCATTGAGAAAGAATTCACAAACCCCAAATTCAACCCTTGATAAGGATACACATACCACTAATATAAATTTACAAGTAAAATCTGATCTTCCGATATGCAATGCGATCAATCGACTTAAAGAGCGACAATCTTGACCAAAATGCACAGAGTATTATAAAAATGCACAAAGCAAAAGCTCACATAAAATTTAATCAACAACAATCCTGCTTAGAAATATATATCTCAACACAACAGCCAGTTTAATGACAGAAAAGTAGATAAAGTTGTGTGTTCTATTTTCTTGTCTCATTCAGGAACCAGATTATCAACAGCTAAATAATAGGTCCCAACAATAATAAAAGAAGCTAAGCCGCTTCGGGCCATTCGCAACCACATTCCTCGAAACAACACATTTCGGTCAGCTGGGTGGATACCAGTAGTTCTCTCGAAACTTTTCCCTGGCCGCCTCCATTTCAGCAGCTTTCTCTCCAAGGAAATATACTGCAATACAGCAATTTGATTACCACAAAAAAGTAATGCCATTATCGCAAAGCTTTAATAGAACGAAAAGCAAACTTCCAAGAACACAACCACCGAGAACAAGGAAAAAATTACCTTATAAAACCTGACCAGAATTTTAACAAATTTAAAATAGGGACATAGCGCAAGTTATATATATATATAAGCATCATTTTAAAACCAAGGGTCAAAAACAACGATTAGATGAATCAACTTTTTTTGAAGAATATTACGAGGTACCAGCACGGTTTTACCAGAACTCCGCTAGAAAAACTTCTTTAGTTCACTAGGGAATCTATAGTTCAAGTAATACTAATATATAAAATCTAGAACAAGAATATGGCTGGGCAATAGTAATGATCTGTAATTGCAACTAATTAAAAGATCACATCATACATTAACTGCAAAGAACCATTAACTATTCACATTAAAATGTAAGACTTCACCACAGCATTGATTTGCAATTTATGCAGAACAAGGCAATTCGCAGCAAGTATATGTTCAAGTATTTAAAGAACTCTTTGCAAACATGAGCACCTACATACTAAGCGCGTGCATGATGCAAAAAAAAGGGGCTTAATTTTACCTATAGTACATCAACTATGCATATTTTTTCAATTTGGTACACAATTTTCATTTTTGCCCACTATCATACTTGAATTGTATTAGCAAGTTTCTTCTGTCATGGCAATGCATGGACCATGGTCAACATAAAATGCGGAGTCACATTATAAAAAGTGTAAAGATACACAAGATAGCATGCATATACACTTGTTAAAGATAAGGAGAAGCATACCCTGGGCAGCACAGTGCACTGTGACCGACTTTTGGCAGTGTCGAAACAGTGAGATGCTGCAGCTGCAACAGAGCCTGAAAAGCCAGCTGCGAGGCTAACTGCCAGAGGAGAGAGTGGTCCGATTTCTTCGTCCGACCTGATTATAAACTAAGATTTTCAGGAAAAGGAAACAAACAAAATAGATCGATTATTCGATTAAACATCAATTACATCTCAGTATCATTTGACTTGACAAAGACTAATAGATCTACCTGAAAATAAGATCCTAACTAATCAGGGGAATTGAAAACTGTCATTAACCACAACTTACAAAGTGTAAGTGTTTTTTAATACAACCAAGCCCTTTGCTAGACTTATTATGGTAATGGCAAACCAGCAGTATGCACTAGCACTAAAAAGAAGCACAAAATAGTGAAATAATCAATGACCAGAGCATAAAATCCCAACACCTGATAAGAAAAAAAGAATAGAAAACAAAGACATAGCCAAACAAGGACACTGGGATTGAGTCCACAAAACTAATACTCTAAAGAATCTACAGAACAAAACTTCCCTCTCCACACTAGGAAAAGTTATGCCTTTTCAGAAGATATAACACAAATTCAGCCTGATCTCACTTTCCCAACAAATGTTACTTAGGAAGCAGATACGTAGTAGCCTTACATAACCTAGCCTGCCAGCTCACCATTGGTTGTAACTAACTAATGTGACATTCCTCTCCTACCCATGCCAATCTTTTTACAGGTATAAACCTTGAGTCCCTCTGGACCATATGTATTATGATCCAGGAGTTTACTCTTAGTAGCCTGTCTTCTATCAACACAAGTAAAATTTTAATGTGAGAGTCACACAGAATGGCCGAATGACATCTTGTTCTTGCAAAACATCACAAAGCCTAAACAAGTGAACAAAAATATGAAACCAGATGGAAGAATATTTATTTGATCTTGTATTCTTAGAAGAGAGCTATCAAACTTAGTTGCTTAAACTCCAATTTTTTTTTTGTCCTAGGAATATAGCCGGTTACAAGATTGATATGCAAGACCATAGTTGTCAAATCGAGAATCGAAATATCAATTTTATGAATCGTGAATCGTGACACGAATCGAATCGTAAGATTCGGATCAATTCTTAAAATTATATAATATACAATATTCAGAATGTTCAACTTAAATTAATACTAAATTTTAGTCGATATATACAGTATTAATATAAAAAACAATCATATCAACTAAGTAATTAAATCTAAAACCTTATCAAATAAAATCATAATCATTAATAACTAATCAGCATTAAGTGAATATAACTTGATAAAAATTTGAGATACACTAAGGATTTTGAATCGGCCGAAATCGTACGATTCAGTCACGATTCTAAGCCTATTTCGATTCACCCCATAGATTCGTATCCATTCAGTGGTGAACCGAACCGAATTGTACGATTCGAATCGCGAATAATACAATTTTGATAACTATGTGTAAGACAATGAGAAAATATCATAGACATTTAAGTCCATATAAACAATACCTGGGTATAGGATCCATCCCTACAGCCTTCCAGTTGAGCATTACTTGATGCAGAAACTGCCAGCTAGAAAAGAAAAATCCACCATAAATAGAATCTCGAACAAGTCCAGGGCGGAGGCCCCTCCACAATGCACTCCAACCTTCCAAAGAAATGATCCTGGAGGGCTTCTGTACATCACAGACTGATGGTGCCTTTCCCGAGCCAGTCATCATCCAAGGGTACTCTTGCAAGGCACCAACCAACTTTTGCTGTTTAGCAGATAGGGTGGACATAAGGGCAACAGTATGGTTCAATGCCTTCATATCTGGAGTATATCCGTGTAGTAATTTGGTGATCATGGGAGCAACAGTTATATTTTCTGCAACAAGACTAGATTTTGGAGTGTGTGTTGCAGCGGCAACTTGTGCACGAAGTTTAATCATTTCAAATGGAGAGCTAATCAAAGACTCCATTGCACCAGCAGCCAGCCCTGCCATGAAAGCCTCGGATATATGTACAAAATTATCTTCTCGGCCATCTGCAACAAAAAATTAACTGAACAGATTTTACAAGTTTTCGACATTCTAACGATTCTACACCAAAAGCTGGCCTCGCTATATCTGTCAAACTTAATTTCAACCAAATTGATATATATTATTTTATTTTGGGTTAAGAGACTGCCTTTACTTATTGGGAAGCATCCAAAATCCTCTTTCCTAACACTAGCGCAACACCACCTTCTGAGAATTACAAAAGACATATGAAGAAGAAAAGGACGTTCAAGTGTATACCTTTGTAAAAAGCTGTCAAAATTTCATATACACCAAAGCGAGTTCCTAAACCAAGTGCTCTTCCTGATGTCAACCACCCCAAGCCACTATATAATCCTGATTTTCATTCATGAACAAATAGCAGTCAGTTAAACTGGAATATATGCTAAAGTGCTCCATCAGATAAAATGGGCAGCGAGGGGAGAAGCTCAAGAAATCCATGTAACTTAATTCCTAACTGCCAAAGTAATTCGTAGGTCCTATTATAGTATTATGCACCTGCATTGCTTTACATTATGAACTTAACCAATTGGTCTTTGCAAGTGAACTTGTCTTTCTAAATGTGTATTCTTAAGTGTAACTGTAGGTGTCTTCTTTAGTATTCCTATGCGTATGAGTGTCTCATTACTAAGTGTACCGAATGTCTATGGTGTAATACAACTGCCAGTCAATTAAAGACAGCATAAAAGAGCAGTAATAAAACAGTTAAGAGCCTTACAGAGCTGTAATTGGTACCATATATGTTGAAATTAATAAAGAAGATGACCAGAAATAGTTCTGAAGCGAATGAAGGTTCTCTTTGACAAAGCCTTTAAATCCAGAGAATCGAAATTCTCTCCCTAAACAAGCCATTGAACTAGCCAAATACTCTTCCCATAACAAGATCCTAGGACCATAACAACTTGACATCAGAGCAGTAAGTTATCAGTGAAATACATGAGTTCCACATTTTAAGTATACTGAAAAACTGTTCGTAATGCCGTTCACCAATTTAAATTGTTGCCTTCCAGTGGCTAGAAATGAGTGACCCAATGAAAAGGAAGTAAGTAAACAAATAAGAACCAATTCTAAGCATACAACAAAATGAAACAAAAAACCAAATACATTGCAATTGACAAGCTAAAGCAACATTAAACCTAAAAAAAACCAAGATAGTAAGAACGAAAAATGTAAACCTGTACTCCCTGATAGCAAACGAACTCTGTTTAAAGCCTGTTGCAAATTGAATGGTTTATTGGAAGTTGAACCAACCTGTCATTCCATTTGAGAAAAAATCAGAGCCTGGAAAATATTGCAAGAAACAAAATAAAATTAGCAAGCAAAGTGCAAAAACCTGGAGAATGACTTTAAGAGTGTCAAGCGGGTAAGTAACAACAGAGCCTAAAGCGACAGAGCCAGCAGCAGCAAAGGCATGTGTTGCAAACAAGTGGTTCTTAAATAGCTCATCCATCAGGTCTTAGAATTCAGTCACCTGTAAAATCAAAAAACCCTTTTCAGTCGTATCATAAAATCAATTGGTTTGTGTTATGGATAATGCAATCCATACATAAATCCTTCAACAGATTAGTCCACGCCAGCGAAGAAGTGAAATTTGAAGTTGAGTATAGTATTAGTAGAGCAGTGTAAGATGAATTAGGTTTCAGTTTCAAGAAGTTGGTGAAGAATGGATGGAGTCAAAGAGGATTGGTGAATCCGTTGAGGTTTGAAGTCGATAGAGAAATTCGATGCTGAGGGTGGGCTGCTATCGGGCGGCTGGTCAAAATAAGGGAAAATGTTTTACCCAAAACAAGAAGGAAAACATTTTCCAATAACTAACTCCCATCACCGTTCGTCTGTTTTTGGGATTTTTTCCTTTTTTCCTGGTTTGTGAGTTTTGTTCTTAGACCCCGTTTGTTTGCTTGAAAATATTGTGCATTATAAAATATTACGCAAGGGAATATAATTTGCTGGAAAATAGAATATTTTCCTGTGTTTGGCTGCAATGCTGGAATATATTTTTTGATATTTGATTGCAATATGGTGTAAAATAATTTCTAACTATAAATATTAGATAAACTTAGTATAAATATCTTTGAAATTCAATCATACAAATATATCCATCCTTCGGTTTCTTTATGATATAATCACATTCTCTATTTGCTATCAACCCAACATTTTCGGAGGTATGGAACTTTAACCAAAAAAGTTGTTGCAATCACTTGTAGTAGCAACATCGCCTTCTGAACAAGAGTAACAAGTTTATATCATTTGAAAGTGATTTAGAGACAACTCCTTTTGAAACATTATTGCAAAATTGAAGCACATCAGTTCATTTTATGCATTTAAAAGTCATATGAATTTCTGGGGGGAAGACAAACAAAGCAACACAGAAACAATTTGAGCTCAAAGAATTTCTTTTGAAAAATACATGCATCACGAATTCTGATGATAAAACAATTCAAGTTTCAAAATCAAAAGCAAACCAAATTTTAATCAGCATAACTCCCATCTTAACAATGTCAATTCACAAGGAGGAGAAATTATTAAAGGAAACATGGAATTAGAAGAATAGAAAACAAATATTGGAAGGTTTCTCGGTCATATTTAGAGCACTACTATCCTACAAAGCACTATAATTTTGTTTTGCACTCTATAGATAAAGAAAAACAACTTCACAGTGGCGTGGCAGCACAACTAAATCACATAAGAATAGTTCGCCCATCATCTGCAAGCCTGCAACTAACTTAAAGGTATGCAAAAACATTGAATTTCACCAAATTGCCACACAAGAAACCCTAAAATTTAGCTCAAGATTCACGAAATTTCTTTAACTGTACTACTCCACAATCAATTAAGCATAAAATAACAACATTCATATCCATCGAATTTCTCCAGTTGAACAAATCAACCCCAATCAGTTAAAGTAAACAAAATATAGATTACAAAAGTAAAAGCGATGCGGAGAACAATTGAGAATAACAATTGAAAAGGAAATCCAATTAAAACATAAAATAGAGACTCAAAATCATGACTTACGAAGATGAGCTTAACAAGCGCCATGTTACAGAGAGTAGCGTCTTCAGTCTCTAGATAAGTAGAGCTTCTTTGGTCAGGGGAAAATGTTTTCCCATTTTTTACTTGGGAAAACATTTTCCACTATTTGCAAAGAGATTTTCCGTTGACTATCCTAATATTTTCATTGAATTATTTTACAATTATAACAAACACAAGAAAATCTGTAAAATATTTTCCCGCAAATTATTTTCATGTAAACAAACAAGGCTTAAAACCCCAATTCATTATTAAATAATAATAATATCCTTATATTATAAAAATTTATTTTATGTATTCGATATACTTTCATTATAGCGATTTATCAAATATAATACAACTTTCAGATCTGATGAAACATTATTGTCTTCGATAACTTTATAAACTATTGTTTAATGTTTTGAAATAGCCATTATTCGTAGTAGATTTGCTTTATAATCAATAAATTTATTCAAATATATGTTGTATAAGAATATAATGATATGTATGAAATTTTATAATTTTTATTTTTATAAATATACCCCTACATTTTTATTATTTACGCGTTTCCCCACAGTTTGCGAACCCTTATTTTTTAGAAAGGGTGTTTCCCCGTTTCCGTGCTACATAGGGTATAGATATATATAATTGTAACCTTGTTGAGGTATTATGCAAATCCACAAAACAAACAGGATTACTTTTTCTTTATGCATAAAGATCACACTGTGACATAAAATCTGCAAAACAGATGCCACTTGCCAGTAAAATGAAGTTGGCTAGAAGAACAACTTAAACAATGGCACTTCCATGAAACCTTTTCCCAGGAAACAGATTGGCATGTAACTTTCTGTCCAGTAGGTAGTTGGAAGTCGAAAGCGCGCCTCAAGCGCGCCTAGGCGCGCTTAGGCTCCAAGGCGCAGGTCAGCACCTCAAAAAGAGGAGAGGCGCCATCATGAGAAGCGCAGCCAAGGCGCGCGCCTTGGTGAGCCTTTACTAATAAGGCGCCCTGTTTTGTCAAATAAGCACCTTTTCACCATAAATTTTGCCACATCAGCATATAAAGTACAAAATACATTAAAATATAGCCCACGTCAGCATATTAGAATAAAAAATTACTTAAAACAGCCCATTAGGAACCCAACATGATTACGAAGATAGAAATAGATTCTGAGAAAAGAGAAGAACGGTGAATAAGAGGTATAGAGAGATTGAAGAAGAGATATAAGTAGAAGAGATAGGTGTTAGAGAAAAATCAAAGTAAAACTTTAGACAGTGACTGAAAACTCAAGATTCAAGATGATCTTGAGAATTGCACCAAAGAAAATCTGAGGATTTTAGCTCCAAATCTCAAACCTCTGTATCACCCATTTATTCAATTTCAATTACCCTAATCTCAACAAATTGCATAAGTATATATAGGAGTCTTAACTATACAATCCAATAGATATAATTACAAATTCTATTTGC
>CATIWQ010177692.1:0-15207 GCA_949673415.1 Euphorbia schlechtendalii | reverse complement strand
GATGAAGAAATTTGATTTCAAAGATGAAGAAATTTGGGATCCGAAAGTGTTTCTTGATCCGATAAAAAAAGTTAGAATAAAGTAATAAAAAACGTTTTTTAATTTTTGTTCTGAAAGAGAGGATTTTTCTCTCTGAATTTTTCCCGTCCTCTTGAACTGAAAAAGACCCGACTATTTATAGATAAAAAAGTCCCGAAAAATCCAAAATAAGGAGCCTCGCACGCGAGGGGTCTCACGTGCGAGACTTCCTCGCGAGGCCTCGCGGGGTCTCCCGTAAGGCTCCCTAGCGAGGGCCGTGAGGTACCCTCGCGGGAATCCCCGCGAGGCTCCCTCGCGGGCAATCCTTGCGAGGCTCCCTCGCGAGGGCCGTGAGGTACCCTCGCGGGAATCCCCGCGAGGCTCCCTCGCGAGGGCCGCGAGGGACCCTCGCGGGAATCCCCGGGAGGCTTCCTCGCGAGGGCCGCGAGGGACACTCGCGGGTAGTCCCCGCGAGTCTCCCTCGCGAGGGCCGCGATGAACCCTCACGGGAATCCCCGCGAGGCTCCCTCGTGAGGGCCGCGAGGGACCCTCGCGGGAATCCTCGCGAGGCTGCTTCGTGAGGGCCGCGAGGGACCCTCGTGGGAAGTCCCTGCGAGGTTCCCTCGCGAGGGCCGCGAGGGACCCTCACGGGAATCCCCGCGAGGGTCGCCTAGGAACCTCGCTGGAATCCCCGAGAGGGTCGCCTAGGACCCTCGCGGGGAGGCCCCGTGAGGGTCGCTAGGTACCCTCGCGGGCAGTCCCCGCGAGGGTCCCTTAGGACCCTCGTCATCATTGAACGCGCAAGTTGGTACAAAATTCCATGCTCACACCAGCTGAGCAGAAAAAGGAACATCTTCAGTGGTCTCTTCACTGTCATAAAAGCGTCCTCATCCTCCTTGAGCACGTTTTTGGGAAAAATTTTGGGTTCCACTTTAGCCTTCTTCAGCTTTAGGTGTTGGAAATTTGTGTAACGGATGTGGACTTGCTTATTCTTCAACTTGGTGAAATGGTTCATGTCCAGCCTTCTCTTCAGCTGGGCCACTATCTCGCCTGGCCCATTCACAATAGGGGAGACATCCATTGGCACTACCTTCATGAGGGTGATGATCAAATAACCATAATGGTAGACTGTAAATTTAGTCATGTGATGAAGAATCAACATTGGCTAATTAATTTGTTTTCCTTCTACCATATGGTAGACCACGTACCTCTCAAAGTACGTATAACTGATCAAAGATCTTATTTTGGGCAGGATCATCTTCACTAGCAGCTCATGAAAAGCCCTAGCTTCCTAGTTCATCCTTGATGCTGTTATCTCTCTAGATCCATAGTCAGTAGTGAGTTCCCACTCCTCTAGGATATCTACTTGTTCTTCATCTCTAGTTCTTCGCAACTTTGTAACCTTTAGAGGAATGTTGAGAAGACTCACCACCAACTTTGCACAAATTAAGTACGAAGTATTGTTAATTCCATCAAAAAAACATCATCATAGCATTGGATGGTGTAGAGACTCTAGTAGAAGCCTTATATTAGGCTTTTGACGACTAGTCCTTCATGCAACAGAAATTGCTAAGGTTTTGCTGCTTGATGACTTTACACATGAACTTATTCAGGAGAAGTCCATCATAATCCACTTTGAATACTGGACCAAAGTCTTGATTCTCTAGCTAGTCCACTTGGGTTAAGATGGTTCCATGGGGGAAAATGATCTTCTCCATCGAGCCGTCAATATACACATACATATTCTTCTTTGAGACTCCTTGAAGCTTGAGGGTTTTCCCTGTATTCACCATTTGTAGATGAAAGAGCTTACAAGAAGAGAGAAATCAGGGTTCATTTTGTAGAAATAATTGGGACTTAAAAAATGCAAGTAACCTGTCTTTAGCAAACATCCACTTTTATAGACTTCTTTCAACTTGCAGTGATACGTAGCACTTACACAACACAAGATGAAAATGAACGTTGAGATTAACATTGATTTAATCGACATAGTAAAATGGTGAGTTTTGAATTCAAATGGTTAAAATTCAAAAACATCCTTTGGATAAAGTAGTTTTTGAGTTTTTAACCGCGAAACTTTATCTCACAGCATTACTTTAATATATAGACAATGTTAAATACTTGTTACCTTGTTCAGTTGAGTTAAGACTTGATTTTCAACACTTAGCCAAAATTCTTGAATTTTCTTCACATGGGGTTCTCAATTCCAATAAGCTACCTTAGAGCATTGAACATCTCCTTGGTTAATGGTTTGGTGAAAATATTAGCTCATTATTCTTCTGAATGAGCATACTCTAACTTGACATCTCCCCTTAGCGCATGATCCCTTATAAAGTGATGTCTTATATTGACATGCTTCATCCCACCATGTTCAAATCGATTCTTGGATAGGTCAATTACACTTTCGTTATCACACATAACTTTAAGGCATTTTGACTTTATATCATAATCTTCCAGATTCTGCTTAATTCATAGCAGTTGTGTTACACAACTTCCTGCTGCCATGTACTCAGTGCAACAGAAGTTTGCTTCTTACTATACCATGAGATAAGACATTCTCCAAGTAAATGGCATCCTCCTGTGGTGCTTTTCTTATCGAGCTTGTCTCTACCATAGTCAGCATCTGTGAATCCTCTAGGAGTGAAATCTGAGCTGTTAGGATACCACAAACCTGCATCAAGAGAACCTTGCAAGTACATGAGAATTCTCTTAACAATTGCTAAGTGAGATTCTCTGGGGTTAGCTTGATAACGTGCGCAATAGCACCTAGAATATTGAATATCAAGCCTACTAGTAGTTAAGTAGAGGAGAGAACCAATAATGCCTCTATAGAACTTGATGACTACTGGCTTACCAGCTTCATCCTTACTTAAGATTGTATCAGTGGCCATGGGAGTGAACATTGGCTTTGAATGCTCCATATCAAACTTCTTTAAGACTTCTTTGGCATACTTTGCTTGGTTGATGAAGATTTCATCTTCACTTTGCTTGATTTGAAGTCCAAGGAAAAAGTTTAACTTCAAATTCGCTCTTCATCTGCTTGTTGAACTCCTTGAACAGCTTCCCATCAATTTCTCCAAAAATGATATCATCCACATAGATTTGTACAAGCAACACATCTTCTTTCTTTTGATGGTTAAATAGAGTTATCTATGCTTTCCCTCTTTCATAGCCTTTACTAATAAGGAAATTGGTCAACCTCTCATACCAAGCTCTAGGAGCTTGCTTCAATCCATGGAGATCTTTCTTCACTTTGAAGACATTCGAATCTTCAAAGCCTAGAGGCTAGCGCACATAAACTTCCTCTTAAATGTAACCATACTCAAGAATGCACTTTTAACATCCAATCAAAACAATTTAAAGTTCATATGAGATATGAAAGCACATAGGATCCTGATTACTTCAAGCCAAGCTACAGGAGCATAGGTTTCATCATAATCTACGCCTTCTTGCTAATTATAGCCTTGACCAACAAATCTGGCCTTGA
The DNA here is from genome assembly GCA_949673415.1 of Euphorbia schlechtendalii. Lineage (NCBI taxonomy): Eukaryota > Viridiplantae > Streptophyta > Magnoliopsida > Malpighiales > Euphorbiaceae > Euphorbia > Euphorbia schlechtendalii. The sequence continues at coordinate 11,702 of CATIWQ010177692.1, read as the reverse complement.
TTCTGACAACAATGCCATCTTCATCAAGCTTATTCTTGAAAATCCATTTGGTGCCAATGATTGATTTTCCTTTAGGTTTTGGAATTAGATACCAAACATCATTGTGTTTTAACTAATTTAGCTCCTCTTGCATTGCGATCATCCAATAATCATCTCCTTCTGCATCTTCGAACTTCTTGGGTTCAATTAATGAGATGAATGATAGATGGCTCATCATTCTTGCTGAGCTCACATCATCACAAGATTATGAACATCATCAATAATACTATCGAGAGGGTGATTGTGATGAGTTCTAATCTCTCTTAAAAGACTCGGTTCTACAATGAAAGTCTCTACGTTAGGATGTTGAGGCTAAGCTTGATCTTCATATTTGTTGAAGTTGATGGAAAGATCCTCATCAGCTTCAACTTCCTCAACTTTGGGTTCTTGTGCTGGGTTGGGAAGCACAAAGAGTGGCATGCTGAGTTAATTTTCAGGCTGGTTTACTCCTTCTTCTTTGTTAGATGGTTGTCTATCTACATTTTTAGTTTCATCGTAATCTACATGCATAGACTCTTCTAAGAAGTCAGTCCTCTTGATATATATTCTATATGCCTTGCTATTAGTTGAGCCAGAAAGATACCTTCATTAGCCTTTGTATAAAACTTTCCTATCTGCTCTTTGGTGTTTAGATTGGAGCACCTATAGCCAAATGATCTGAGATGACCAATCTTAGGCTTGCGCCCTTGCTAAAGCTCATAGGATGTATTATCAAGAATTGAGTTAATTAAAATTCGATTCAAGATATAATAGGTTATGTTAACACCTTCTCCCTAAAAGTATTTTGGTAGATTGTTATCACTTAGCATGGGTTGAGCCATTTCAACTATGGTTTTATTCTTCCTTTCTACAACCCCATTTTGTTGAGGAGTATTAGGAGCCAAAAAGTTGTGGTCAATACCATGTGTTGAACAAAATTTATCGAAATGAAAGTTCTCGAATTCACGTCCATGATCACTTCAGATTCCACTAATTTTAGTTCCTAGTTCATTCATTATCTGATTACTAAGTTTGATAAAAGACTTAAAGGTTTCATCTTTACTACTCAGCAAGCCTACCCAAGTGAATCTCGTGAAGTCATCCACAACCACCGATGAGAATCTTTTTTGCCCCATGCTCATAGGTTGAACACGACCAAATATATCTAGGTGGAGGAGCTCGATTGGTCTCTTAGTTACTACGTTATTTATCGACCTAAACAATTTCTTAACTTGCTTACCAAACTAGCAAGCTAAGCAAAGTCTATATTTCTAAAAGCTGATAATGGGTAAACCCACAACTAGTTTCTTTTTGGCTAGTTTAGACAAAATGTTCATATTTATATAAACCAACCTTCTGTTCTAAGGCCATGAATTGTCCTCCTTAGATACAAGATAAAAATTAGTGGAGCCCGGGGATAAATCAATCATATACACGTTATTAATTCTAGTATAGTTGAGTCAGTCTTATAGTCAATAATTAAGCAACCTTCTTAGTCGAATGTAACCTTCCTTCCTTTATCACAAAGTTGGGCTACACTTAACAAGTTGAACTTAAGTCCTTTGACTAGAGACACCTCTTTAGTTGAAGGAGAAATAGTGGTAGTGCTACATCCAACAATCTTCCCTTTTTGGTTGTCTCCGAAACTGATACTTCCATTTCTTTTACTCTTTAATGAGATGAAATGACTTTCATCTCCTGTCATATGCCTAGAGCATCCACTATTTAAATACCACATTCTAGTATCATCAACGGATCTTAAGCTCACCTGCAAAATAGTTACAATTTTTTAGGTACCAATGCTTTTAAGCTAAGTCCTCCCTTGTTAGCAATGCTAAGATTAATCTAGTCATACTCGTCATAATAACCATTTTTATGCCTACATATAACTGTAGCATGTCCAGCTTTGCCACCAAAACCACACATCATTTTTGCTTTGGGATGGCTCTGTTTCTTCTTTTTAGAGGAATTCTTCCTCTTAGAATTGTGAGTTTGGTTACTTGAAGATGAACTATTGGTTGGAGGAGGAACCTGTTTCTCCATTAAAGTTGTTATCTCAGCAATCAACTCATCTAATTGCTTAGTGAGTTTTGTGTTTTGTTATTCATGATATTTAGCTTTTTCTTAAAGAAAGTGAATATCAAGAGATAAGGAGGCAATAGTATCTTCCTGATCTTCACTTCTCCTCACTAGCTCTTTGATGTTTTTTACTGACTTATTAGTCAGCTTCATTACATTAAAGAGTACATAGGAGAATTCTTCTATTTACAAAGGGATTTCAGAATGTACCTCAGTTTGTGAGCTCTTCTCTTTGTTGACCTCAGCTTCAGAGTCAGCAATGGATGGGTTCCTCTTGGAAGTGAATATTGAGCTCTCACCCCATTCATTCTAAATCACCATCAAGCAAAGGTTGGCAGAATCTGTAGCCTCCTCATCAGTTGATGAAGATTCTTCTGAATCACTCCAGGTGGTAGCAAGTACTTCATTTTTCTTAGCGAACCTATTCTTGAATCTGTCCTTTTTGGATTTAGGACAAGATGAATAGATTTGTCCCTTCTCGCCACATGTAAAGCATTTTATATCTTTGTTGTGCTCTTTCCTTGATCCTTCCTCAGTTTCGTGATGGTGTTGAGTTGACTTAGTTTTGTTTGGAAATTTCTTCTTAGGGAATTTCCAATCCTTCTTCATGAAGTTCTTGAATCGCCTCATCAAAAGTGCCATCTACTTATCCGAATCACTACCGATGGATTCATCTGATGAGTCAGCTTTTAGGATAATGGCTCTACCCTCTTTCTCCTTACCCTTACTCCTTTTAGAGTTATCATTATATTGCATTATGGACATCTCTTGAGTCGGCAAGGGGAGTATCATCTCATCATAGCTATAGATCTTAGATCATGAACCTCTTCGATCACACTCTTCTTGGCATCCCACTCAATAGTGAGAACTTAGAAAATCTTCTTCACCATCTCTTCTTTGATGAACTCCTTGCCCAATCTTATCAGTTCATTAATGATATTAATGAACTTGGTATTCATGGATTAAATAGCTAGTGCCCATCCGGAATAGCTCATACTCTTTGATCATGAGATTAATATTGGACTCCTTGACCTTGCTGGTCGCCTCATAGTTAATCTCCAACTTTCTCCAGATTTCTTACTCTATCTCACAACCAGAGAACCTATTTAATTCTGTAAGATCTAGCGCACAATGTAAGTAACTAATGGCTGCCGTATTCTCTTTGAGAAGCCTAAGGTCAGCGTCATCATTGTATTCTGGATTAACTGGGACTCTCTCCCTATCCTGCCCAATTGTGGGAACTCTGGGACCAAGCTCAATAGCTAGCCATGCTAGCATGCTTTGTGATTGGATAAAGTTTTTCATGCGATTTTTCCAAAATGTATAATGTTGGCCATCAAAGAGTGGAGGTCTGATAACAAACATTCCTTCTTTAAGGAGTGTAGTCTGGCCAGAGTTGGAAGAAAAGTTATTATAAGCCATAAGGACCTTTAACTCAAAGATGATGAATCTTTACAGTTGAGCACTCGCTCTAACACCATTTGTTGATCTGAAATAGCTTAAACAACACAACAGGGTGAATGCAGTTACTTGGTTCTTTCTAAGTTTATAAAAAAAAATTTTACAAGTTTATTTTTTAGATGTGTGCTGAGTAACTCTATGCTGAGTGTAGGTCAAAAAACTATAAAATACTCAGCTTCACTAACTTAGTTTATCTTTAATCATTACTAAGTACTTTACTCAACTCGGATTAATTTTTCAAGCTTAACGATTAAAATAGAGAGAATGATGAATGAGCAATATGCTATTAAGACAAACTATAAAGGATAGAAACTTAACACCTAAGATTTTATCCTAGTTCATCCCCGAGCCTACCTCTAGTCCATGGATTCCTTTACGAGATTTAATCCACTAGTGTTTCTTTCCTTCCTAAGGTAGAGAATCCTTTACAAAGGGTATAATCGATTACAGAATGTACCTTCCTTTATAACTACCTCTCAATCCACAGTTTAGGTACCCATCCTAAACTGTCACTCAGATTTGAATAGAAAATGCGAACTAAGGATTTCAACTTATAAAATTCGTTGAATCCTTTTACAATGTTAAATATAAGATTTGATTCTCTCTACTACAAACAGATTAATCGATTTGTGTTTTCTTAGAATGCTTAATTTGGGATTTCTGAATACTGGGAATATATTGACAGTATTTCAGCTCTTTAAGAAATTCGAGGTGATTCACCAAGTTGGAATGTCTACTTCAGTCTTCTATTTATACTTGAAGGTCTTGGAAGTAGCCGTTGCAAACTTTTAGCCCTAACATTATCTTCAATTTCTCTTCTCTTCATATCTTTCAAATTTATCCATTTAAAACAAATTCCTGGACTTTTAGAGATAGAGAATTCAAACGTTGAAGCATGAGATTAATCTGTTAATCTTGATGCGTCAAAAACTCATTTTTTCAAGCAATTTCATTTTGATAGAGAAACGTGCAAGATACAACGTTGAAGCTTGTGATTTATCTGGTTGCTGACGTTGAAGAGTTGAGCGGAGACATTGAGAAATGGAACATTTCAGAAGATCCCTTTTTTCTTAGACTTTAGCGAGGCATCTCCAACATTCTGTACTGACACCTTTTTACTATCAGGACCACTTGAAATATCTTCTTTAATTTTAGCGCTTTTTCTCCTGAAAACCATCAAAGGAATATTTTGTCTCTCACAGATAGCATTAAAAGCATATGTGTCATTATGTTCTCCAAGTGTCAAAGAACTTAGCTTTTAATAAATAAAAACTACGCAGCTTTGTTGAGTCTATATCTTGTAAACTATGTAATACTAAGTTGTACTAACCTTTTCTTACTCTAATCCATAACTTAATTAAAAGCTAAGTATACTGAGTTGTTTTCCCTTGAACAAACTCTAGTAAACTTGTTTGATTAAGAGTCTGCTTAGTACTCAATTAATTTCACCTAGATAGTTTGTTATTTCCAAAATGTTTTAAGTACTATGAGTACTATTAATTTGGGTTCAACAATCTCAACTTCTTTAATGTGAGACTCAGTCCATTATATTATTATTAGACCTCGCCTCAATACTATTGAATTATCTTGTGAAGTAAGGTTTAGTAAGAGAGATTTGATCAATCACCAAGAGATTATGATAAGATTCTATCTAGGGGAGATTGGTTTATGGACCGAACTAGTTCTGTACGAATTGACAACTTAAAAGGAAGATTTGGACAGTTAACATTAATCAAAGTTCTATTGGTTCACTAGAATGCCTATCTTATATTTGTTATAAGATAGTGAATAACAAATTAAGGCTTTCGAGATCCCAAAAGATATGGAAGTGGGTGATTGTTGACCAGAGTAGGGTAAATCATATGCGCTATATATCAATGTGATATTTTATGTACTATATATTAACTTATATGATTGAGTACTAATCAGAATAGTCTTGGAAAATCCTAACGGGTGCAAGAAGTTTTCTTAATACTAGATGTTATTTTATTTGGTTAAGTACCACTCAGGATAGTCTTAGCAGACTGCAAGACAAAGTGTTCCTGATAGTATGCCTTTCAACATACAGAAGATTTGATAACCTTTTATGAAATATGACCCATCAAGTGCGAGTGAGAAATGTTGGTAATACCCTATCCGCTTGTGAACGGGTCAGTTGGGTTAAAGGATTCGATCCAATTTAGTTATTTGGACTAAATTGAAAAGTTATAGAACTTAATGAATTAATTGCAAATTATCAAGATTTTAAGGACTTAATTGTAATTAATCCATTTCGAATTCATATATATACGAATGGACGTGAGTTATGAGAATATGAAGAATTGATTTCAATTATCAACTAATTATCATTTTTCATTCCAAATTCTCTCCCGGATTTTCATACGACGAATATATTGCAAACAATTGTTATCAATATTCGCTGTCGCAGAAGTTGTGGATTATACTCCGACATACTGTGAGATGGATTGACTTAACATTCGATGTGGTGTTCTTTGATCTTGGGCATACGGAAAAAGGTAAATACTGAATTCATTTCCAATTTACGTTTTTCATCATAAAGTTTGCAATTACATATATATGTTCTTCCTTTTCCTCTCTCTCTCACAAATGATGTCACCACGCATCATGCTTCTTTTTTTATTTTTTTCTTATTTCGCAAATATCTCTCAAACCATTTATTTTTTGACATGCCTGTGAGCGGACGACACGAGCGCGCGGAATGAGAGGCGCGGTCCACCGGGGCGTTTGTAAAGAAAGATGCACCGGGTTGCAGGACTCGACAAAAAGGTTGAAAAGAGTGAGCGAAAACATTTTTAGATTGGTTCAAACCCGAATCAGCCGTCTCTTAGTGTGGAGTCACCACCTGGATTAGCTCTTTCCAGGAATTAGTCTTGTAAGGCTTAACATCCGGGGGACGGTCTACTAAGACACTAAGATTTGAGTTCGAGATAAGTTGCTTATTTCTCATTGGATCACATTATATTACATCTACAGAAAACTGTATTTTTTTAATTGTGCATATTCACACTTAGGTTATTTTCGAGTTATTGAGCATGATTCATGTATATTTAAAAGCAATATAACCATCCATAAAGCAGGAAATAAATGCGGAAAGTAAATGCGAAAAAGTAAAGATTACAAATTACAAAACCTCGGGGGATGCAACTGCCCACCTAATCTACATTTCCCAAAATAAAATGAAATTGCGATACCCGAAGGAAATATAAAACCCTAAACATACATCTAATCCTAATCTACCTGCATCCACAAAGGTTAGCACAGGGGATATAATCATATTGCACATATGCTCAGTTTTGACTTTAGCGAGGCCCGTGTGGCCTATATAAAAGAAAATCAATCGTGATAATGAGTTTGTTATTTAAATAAAATGGTTCGATTTATTGGCACATAGATTACTCATTTTAATTAATGAAATTGCTCACATGGTAAAAGTGGGGACTGTTATCCGGGAATATGTTTTATTCCCTTCATGGGGGTGTTCTAACATACATCTCCTTTAATAAAACAAATATAGATGAAGAAGAATTACAACATTTGGATAAAATAACATATTGAAATTCCTAGGTCCACAGATGAAAAATAGAAGAAGAAATAGAACACCGAAAGCACGGAATTATCAACTCTAGGAACTCAGAGGCTTACCCTTATGGAATGAATCCACTTCGAAGATATTCGATCAACCTTACGAAGTCCTCATCATTGTAGTAAAAGTCCAAAAATGTTCATCTAGTTCTTGGAAGTTGATGCAGTTTTAAAAGATATTTTTTTGTTTGAAAATTTTCGGGTCCCAATTATCAAAAAAGACCTGACTATTTATAGGAAAAATCTCGAAAATCCAAAAAAGGTAACTTTTTCTTGTGAGGGGTCTCGCCGGAAAAAATTTGGCGAGACTCGCAAGGTGCCTCGCCGAAGTTTTTCGGCGAGGCTTAATTTGCCAATCCTTGGTGACGTAGGCCCCAGATCCGATTTTCCGCGGTGTTTTTTGAATTTTTCTGTGTATTTTTATATTTTTTAATTAATTTTTAAATTAAAAGAATAAAAATAAATAATTTTATTAAAGATGTCCTTTTGAATTCAGAGACGAGGAGGATTCCTATTCAGATACATCTGGATAATAAAAAATTGTGTGATTCAAGGATAAAATCCCGAAAAGCCGTCATCATTGAACGCGCGAGCTAGTACAAAATCCCGTGCTCATAGCTACCCGTCGTGTGATCGACTCTGGTCGAAAAGCCTGTGTGATCACACGAAACGAGCGTAGGGATAGAGAGCATACCTGACTGGTGTCGTTGGTGACTTCTTGTTTCCAATTGGTGATAACATAGGCCTTCCTTTCTGGCGCTGTGTCTTAGTATGGTTGTCCGTTTCATTCTTCGGAATCCTTTAGGTACTTGGTGCCCCTTGTAGGCGGGTCTACCATTTCTTTTTGTGGCTTCCTTTGTTATTGTCGGTATTTGTTGTTCTTTAGCTGCGATTATCGTGTGCCTCTTGGAACCATTGGAGATAGGTGCCTGAATTTTTTTCAAAGGCGATCTTGAATTTCCTTAGTAGGATGTTGACTTGTTCTCTGTGGCAAATCAAGAAAATAATGTTAATAAATATTTCATAATGAATGTTTTGATTATTTGATTGAGTTTATGCGGAGCAAAAATTTTTTCCCCTTCAATAAAAAATTAAAACATTGAGGAATAAATTAATTAAATGAGTTTGAGGAATATTAGGGATATCCCATGCATCGTTCCATAGTGTTAGCAGGCTCCCATTGTAAAATAGTAAAATAAAAATAAATAGGTGGGGCCCACTTAATTTCTTTATAAATAGGGCTCCTCCTTCTTTATTTCTTCACTTTTCATAATCTTCCTCTCTCTCTAAACTCTCTTGCTATCCCTTCTCTCTAGCAAACATGTTGTCGAAGGTCACTGGCAGGGCACCCCGCTTCACCTCTAGCCTCACTCCTCAGCCTATTGATGATCTTGGCGTATTTTTTATCGACGTCGCATACGGATTGGCTGCGAGCGACACTATGCTGGGGTTTACTTTTACTTCCCCCATAAAGTCGTTAGATCCTGATTTTCCAGCTCAGCCTCACCTTTCCCAGATTGAGGTATTTACTAAAAACATTTTTATTTAACATGTTTAATGTGACTTTATCGTGTTTAGGAACTAGATTGGAATTGAACATTGAACCGTGTCACAGAATTTTAGCCTAGAAAAAATAAAAAAAGAGGAATTTTAGGTCCAGCGGAGGCAAAGAAAATCTGGCGAGGGCCTGGACCCTCGCCAAACTCCCTAACAAGGGTCCCGAGGACCCTCACCAAACTCCTTGGCGAGGGTCCTTTAGGACCCTTGCCAGACTCTCTGGCGAGGGTCCCTTGAGTCTCTAGCGAGGGTTGTTCGCCACTTTTCTACTAATAAGTTTAATAACTTTTGCGCAAAGAGTTTAGCTAGATATTAATGGTGCCAAAAACTTGTTCGTGTAAAGTATAGGTGTTGTCAGTACCTCTTATCAAATAGAAAAATGATGATAACTGCAAGTATATAGTTGCGATGTAGTTTTAAAAGATATCGATCCCAGGGAAAGACTAGCTCTAAAGATCAATTAGGGAAAAAGAATAAAGAGAATGAAATGTATTGATATTTTGAATAGGAGGGTTAGAATGAAGAATGAGTAAATATAGATATGAAAGATTAGAGAATATAAATGCATAGATTTTCCCTACGAAATAAGGATAGCAGAGAAAATATGCAAGTTCAACAAAGATGTTACGATTCACTAAATTAATCTAATAGACTCGGTTCAAAATACTCAGATGTTAAATTATTTGCTACAGAGCAACACATGAAATAATTTTCTAAACCTAGCACAAATGAATTAAGATAATTATATACACCTGGACAACATCAATACTATGCTTAGTACGGGTCGCTCTCACATAGCCACATTTAGCAAGTTACCATTCCAAAAATGTTGGCTTACTAAACAGCATTATATCACAGATCCAGTAATTATACACGATATTGTTAACCCCGAAACTACTCTTAAAATTAACTCCAATGAATATAACTTGATTAATCTAAAAGACGTAACACAAAATACGCATGATGACACATAGACATATCATAAACTTCGAAATAGAAAGTATAAGTAGAAAGCAAAGCAAAGTTGTAAGGTATGCAAGTGAAAGCTAAAGTTGATAAACCCGTATCCACTCTTTAATGGGAGTCATCAATTCCCACAATTCCTGCATCTGCTTTGAATTTGGTCTCGGCCCGTACAGAACCTCTGCTAGGGTGCTATTCTTTGCGAGTATCGAACAAACGAATATTGAAGAATGAAAACTTTTATTGATAAGTGATTTGCAAGTACATTTATACAACAATAGCTCCAGAATATAGAGAAATCTAGTGATCGAAATAAGGATTCAAATCACTTAAACATTATCTCGCTAACACTTATGAATGTAGCGAATTCTGTATCTATACACACACTATATTCAACTCATGCACTCTAATACACTCCTTACTGCATGAATGCTCCACGAAATTGTAAGGTTTGGAGCCCTATTTATAGAGTTCAAAGGGTTGTGTCTATTGATACGAAGAGTCATGTCCATTGGTGAATGATTGCATCACTTCATCATGATTGGTTGAGAGGTTTCATTCTAATCCATAATGGACAGGCACCTTTTCATGATTGGTTAACTTTAGATAGGTGTCTATTCGTTGGTAGTTGATGGCGGTTGATCATGCTTATCTAGCGATTGGTAGTTAAGAACATAAAACAAGAAAACCATCTAATTCGTAATCGTGAATCTTTGATTGGCAGATTTTTATTCTGAAGAACAGGTCACGACTGCGAATGGTTGTCGCGATCGTGAATTGCATTTTTCTTTAGAATTCTCCTCGTGACTTCACCGATCTTTAACAACTTCGATCCTAAGCCAAATCTTTAAGTTCCACGCATCTTTTTGCACCTTTTTCACTCTTTTTTCATAGAATTCCACTTTTGATCATTTTACTCCCAAGATTTACCTAGTATCTGCATTTGCATAAAAAACAACTGCATACCACATGAAATCTTTTATATGAAGTATAAAAATGACTTAAACTATAGTGTTTAGTCTATAAAATTAATATGATAATAAGTGTAATTATACACTTATCATACCCCACACTTAACTTTTGCCTTGTCCTCAAGGTAAATTCAACAAAAGTGTATAAATTGGTAAACAAGTTCGCACCTCATTTGGCGAAAGACTATTGCAGTGAGTACCACATTTCATGTTGTAAAAGATTTCAAGTAGAGGTTCGAAATTTCCCACAAATTAGTAATGTGCTATTTATATAGTTTAGTTGCATACCTTTGTTCTTAATAGAGAGTCAACCAAATAGCATCTTCATATAAGCATTATATGCATACTCGAATATTACCTTCTCTTAAGCATAGTATGAAGTATAAAGGACATAGAAAACACTCTTTGATTAATTTCTCTCAAGGCATTTTTAGGTAACCTAGGATGCTAAAACACTCTCAGTGGTTACATTTTATGCTCCATACCACTCTCCCCTTTTTTCAGTGGTTGCATTTTATGCTCCATATCACTCTCCCCTTTTTTCAGTAGTTGCATTTTATGCTCCATACCACTCTCTCATTTTTTTTCTTTTAAGCATATGTTTTTGAAGTACTTTGTACTTTGCACCCATTTTTTGTGCTATGCTTTCTTTTATTTTTTCACTCAATGAATGTTTGCAGTTTCTGCTCCGTACCATTTCTCACCTTTTGCATAACTCATTGGTTATCCTCTCTTTCTTTTGATTTTTCTTTAATACCCTCATCCTTTATTGATCAATGTCAAAGTATTATGGCTATAGTTTCATAACACTTTAAACACACTCAATACTTATAGGACTTATTCGAGATTTGCATATAAAACTCATAGTAAGAATACCATTAGATATTACGCCACTTAAACTTATCGAAAGCATTAAACTAAAACTATATAACTTATACTAATTCATGTTGCATCGAAATATATATCGAAACTTACATGGAATGTTGCTCTCGAATGTTACTCACAACTCATCCTTGCCAAATTGATAAATGTTGTGCATTAACATTAAAC
>CATIWQ010177675.1:0-10701 GCA_949673415.1 Euphorbia schlechtendalii | reverse complement strand
CTTTGAAATTATGTTTGTTCAGCTCAATTGTAAGTAATGAAGGGATATTTTGCTTACTTTAACAGAATAACACTGGCATTATTGTTTAGTTTGTATATTATCAGATATATGAGAGGTGCTATCATGTTCTATTTTGAAGGATAAATTTCGGTTGTTGTCTTGACTTGTTTTGATTCTTATTTTATTTTTCACTCTATTGAATTCAAATTACAATATTACACCTTGTGCAGTTCATGTAGAGAACCATTTATTTTTTTCTTATTTGATCTTGTGCAGTTCATGTAAGCTTATTTTTTTCTTATTTGATCTTAGGTAATTTGTGGCAATTGACAGGCATTATTATGCTGGATTTTCATCATAGATTTTGGTATCTGTGAGAGTTAGCTTTCTATTAGAAATTGACTGCACTACTTTTCATGATTTTATTTCCTGTCAAATTAAAGTTTACTATTTCATCTTTTTGGTTAAATTAATTGGCTTTCTATTGGTTGTTTCTCTATCATGCATAAGTGATCTTTTATTGACATTTTATAGTAGAAAATTACCAATTATTGATTCAGTTTTGAATTTCAGAACTTGGTTTTTGTGTTATTTGCTGAAGTACATGGCTCCCTTCAATCCAATTTACGTAGCTCATAAATGAAGTTTAAAAATTAATTTTTTTTAAAAAAATTTGAGCATTCGGGAGGGTTCTCTCAAGAGAACTGTCTCGAAAGAGAGAACCGTCCCGAAAGCTCCTTATTCCGGACGGTTCTTTTATAAGAACTGTCCGTATTGCTCTTTAGGCCAGTGTTTTAGATAGCATTTCGGACGGTTCTCTTAAAAGAACCGTCCGGAATGCTCCTTATTCCGAACGGTTTAAAACCGTCCGCATTAGTTCTTGAGCAATCGCGTCGCGGCCTGTGCGGACGGTTCAAAACCATCCGGAAAAGCCCAAAACAACCGTCCCCAAAAGCCTTTTTTGTACTAGTGACTATATATGTATATATAAGTTAAACTAATATTTTGTACAATTAAATTTGTGGTTGGAAAATATTTTTTAGAATTGTAAACAAATATCAGAAAACATTTTACAGTGATGTAGCCAAACATAGGAAAATATCTCATTTTCTTGCATAATATTTTCCCTTGCACAATATTTTCTTGCAAACAAACGGAGCCTAAATGTTTAAATCGTTTATAATTTAGAAGCTACGATTTAATAATTTTTTATTTAACCTTTTAAAGAATAAATTTTATCTACTGGTTGACCTAATAAACCGATCCGGGTCATCAGATCAACGGTCCAACCGATTGGGTCATCAAATTTTTGAAATATCACATATGTAGTGGATTTTAGCATCACCCGATCCAATCTTGTCATCGGATCCGGGTTTTTCCGATTCAGCCGAGGCAGGGCCAGGTCTTACAACAATGCTTGATATACCATATTTTCCAGAATTTCAAGGTATGATCGCAAAATGACAATAAATGAGATTTTTCTCGAGAAAAAAATGATTACACAAGAACAAGTATTTAAAGAAATGAAAGTATACATATCTTACATAAATATATATAAAATAAAAACTGATAAAAACTATACAACAAACAAAAGGAAAACATAGATGCAAAATATAATTAATTATATAGGTAAAACACCACGATGAATCAATCAAACCCTAGCATGATGTAATTAATTATCATTCTTAATGTTATGGCATATGAGTTTTGGATAATGTAATTTTAAGCAAAATGAGTTGGAAGACAAGATATATAAGTCCCTGATTTAATTATTAATCAGTTATGCAGTTACCTTTGATCTTGGACTTAATTCAATTTAAGTTTCGATTGACTGTGATTATTCACATTAAATCAATAATTAATGGGATAGCTTTAAAAATCAAACAAATTTATTTTTATGAATAGAAAGTTATTGTTTGAGATGTATAGCATTATGATAGAAGTGAGTTTGAGCCCCAAGAATGGTCCATAGGGCCCAAAGGAAATAAGAATTAAGAAGCACCTAGAAAGATTTGATGATTATGAAAAAAAGAATACCAGTGCTTTTTATTAGCTATCGAATTTGTTGTGTTTTTCCAAGATGATGTCATATAGGAGATAACCCTAATACCCTATTTCCAAGGACAAACTGTTGTAATTTGTTAAATGTACGAGCTTTAAACGTTCCTATGGCCAGACAGGCAACCACTTGGAACTTATGAAATAAAGTTATAACAGGAATCATTTTTAATTAGTATAGGGGTGAGCATTGGTCGGTTCGGTTCTTGGACCGAACCGAATTAAATAAACCAAGAATCAATTAATTAAAATTTTAGGAATCAAATATCGAACCGAATAGAATTCGGTTTGGTCCGGACCGAACCTAAATATTTCGGTTCGGTCCGGTCCGGTTTAGTAAAAAACTAAATTGTAAGATAAAATAATCTATTCCAAAAAAAAAAATTCTAAAACATGAACTAATTAAGCTAGTAATATAAATTCAATTAATAAACAATCTTTATTTCTATAGACCGAAACAAATGGTTAAATGCAATTAATCAAACTACATTCAACAATCAGTACGCACTACCAAGTTTGCTTTCTAGATATCATCTAATGTTAATTTCAAAATATAATATAAGAATCAAATGCAACCATCGAATGAAACTTAAGAGCGTCATCCCATAAATTAATAAATCACATAAACTAAAAGTATTGGTCCAAAGACAAATTGACAAATCATTGTATCTGAACTAAAATACATTAATTTATATATGATTTTAATTTCGTTCGGTTCTCGGTTTATCCGGTTTTTTTTCAAAAACCGAGAACCGAACCGAAAACCAAATTATTCACATATATGGACCAAGAATCGAACTAAATTAGTTTGGTTCGGTTCGGTTCGATCCGGTCCGATTCGCCGGTTCGGTTCGGTTTTTTTGTCTTTTACTCTCCCCTAAGTATAGTAACTTTTATGATTATTAAATTAAAATAAAAAAAATTAATTACGTACTTTCATATTGCTCTTATATGTTATTCTTAATTCTTTCAACCTTTATTCTCATTGGTATATAAAAAATAATCAAAAATTTAATTCTTATCCATTTTTTAAACCTTATATGACACTAGTTACACGTATAATAGTTTATTACTTTATTTGCCTAATTCTTGGACTCATTCAATATCCTAATACAACTCTAAATCATATATATTCACTTCACTCGTAAATAATTCTCCAATATACTCCATATTTGTTTTTAAATTCATTTGGGTTGTTGTTATACTCTCTCCGTCTGCTAAATATTATCGTTTTGGAATAATATTTTGTATGATTGTAATGCGGAAATCAATGTCTATATTTGATCTCTTGTTAAGTGCAATAATGATATGATTAAACTTTCAAGAATGGACAAATACAACACCGTATCATCAAACTGTATTTGGCATTATATGCTATTATCTCTGATTTAATAGGCGAGTGAATTGGCCGCCTATACGGGTTTTTTAGAACATCGTCACGATATTATATAATCGAACGGTAAAAGTGAAAAGTGTTTTCAAAATCCAGAAAAATATCTTAAGAGATCAGAGAAGTGTCGTCAAAGTTGAGAAAAATGTTGCTAACGCTTAAAAAGATATCGCGAAAATCTAGAAAAACTTTGCTACATGAATTTTAATTTTTATCATGTAAAAATTTATGTGTTAGTTAAATTTGTTATTCTAAAACTTAAAAAAGTATCGCGAAAATCCAGAAAAACGCTGCTACATGAATTTTAATTTTTATCATGTAAAAATTTATGTGTTAGTTAAAATTATTATTCTGATTTATTAATAAATATTAAAACTTTTAAAATACTATTCCACCTAAACCTTAATTAATCTCTGCTTAAATCCCTAAAAACTCTAATCGTCTAATTAATGCCTTGCACCTTTTAAAACGGTACTATGATACGTGATCCCCTTTTTAAATACATGTAAACCAATATTATATGCAACGGTTAGAGAACTGTAACAAAAAAAAAGCTGATATTGGAACTTCATCACTTGCCAATTACGAATATAAAGATCTATCCCTTGGACTTGAAAATGTGTGAAATTACAACAATTATATAAATGAGCCTGGACTGGTGATTTTCGCCTACATTACACATAATTTATAATAAATGATGATATATTCCACCACCTTTTTACACTTATTGTGCCTTTTATATACATTTATCAAAAAAACAGATGAGTTATTTATTGTCATTTTTTACACTTACTACTTTCCTGAAATTATTTGTTTGACCTTAGATTTATTGAAAATATTATATTTCATCCAAATAAATTTTAAATAAAAAGTTAATAAATAAAATATTTTTAAAAAACTAAATCATTTATTATTTTGAGTAATAAAAATACAAGTCAGAATAAAAAAAATAAAATGCTAACTAATAATCGCATTTCTAGATATTATATTATATCAAATTTGAAAAGTCTTTTATATTCTTCATTTGATAGCATACAACTTTTAAATTCATTTACAAATTTCATCTCTAAAACCACATTATTGGTAGAAGGAGCTGGAAACTTTTCTCATAAATTCAAATTTGCAATGTGAGAGTAACTTGAGGGATAAATAATGATTTATCAACGATGTTGTGTTGTTCATAAAAAAAGAAATCATTTTAGTTTTGTTTTAGAATTTCAGTTTCTTTTCGTCTTTATAATTATTCATAATATATTTAACAATTCTTTAATTATGTATTTATGTAATTATTCATATATTTATTTTATTTACATCAAACATATTATTTAATTAATTTATATTTTAATAATTTAACTTTTTTATTGATAAATGACATTTTCTTAACCTTAAGATGTAAGAATAATATTAATTCTATTGATCATAGGAAAATTTAGTCATCTTAAGGGCAGTTAGTGTAACAAATTTATTATATTCCAAATAATATGCAAATTTCAAGTAAATTAAGTAATTGTCAATATACCATTACATATACGTTGAATCAAGTACTCCCTCCAATTTTTTACTTATCCTTTGCAATTTATTAAAAAAGTGATCAATAAAAGTACGAGAATACTAGTTTACCCTTACATTTAATTCAAATTACTGTATCCAATTTTAACTTCTCCGATCTCTCTTAAAAATAACATATGATATGAATAAATGAGAATATATCTAGAAAAATGATAGGAAAAAATACATAGAATTTGAGAAGGATAAGTATATGCGATTTCAAATTTTTGGTTAAATGGACAACTGAAAAAATCGGAGGTAGTACTAAACATATAAATTATTTAATTTTAGGGAAATTGAAGTCCGCTCTGGATCCAAATCCTTTGTCCCCATTACGCTAATCTCTAACTCTGTTCCTCATTCATTCTTTAACACGTCTTCATTTTTTTATCATTTTTCAATTACTTATAATTTTAAAATAATTTTTCCGAGGATAGCATAACGGGTGCAAAGGATTTAAATCCCCTGCTGTGATATGTATGTATGCCAACCATGGCTGCCAAGTTTATTTTAGCACAGCTGTGGTTTTCCTCATGGAATCGATAGAGGGATATTAATTTTTATACTTTTCCAGACTGGCCTGACTCATTTTCCATTAATTAAACTAATCTCATTTCCATTTAAATATTAACAACATTAGACTAAACAATTTGTTTATTCCAATCACTTCCTATTCTTCAAAGGCAGCAATCTATTGAAACTTAACCCCAAAACATTGTTTGTATATACAGTATGATATATTTTATGTCTGACTATACAATTATTATAGGAATGGCAACTGTGAAGATCCAGCTGAACCTGGATATGGATATGGATGAACAGAGTTGGGCCGGGTCACATCTACTGGATCTGATTTTAAAATTTTGCTTTGATAAGAAGTCCATCCCCCAAAGCCCATGCAAGGCCCAATTAATTTCAAAGGCCAAACATGTAACCATTAAAGATATGGATCCACTCTTTAGTCATTACAGTCTACCATAATGAATCAGTGAAAGGAGTTGAAAGCAACATTTTGGAGTCAAATAAAGAAGAAATTATATAATTAGTCAAACACAGAGTTTTCCCAAGTGGCAGAGAAACACAAATAACAAATAAATAAGAATAGATTTTTTTTTGAATTATGAAACAGGTTCCAATATTGAGTCAAAACCATGATCATCGTGCTGAGTTGGGGGTCAAAATAGAATAAATGAAGTAGGTGGTAAAATTGAAAGGGTATAAAGTGTGATAGAAGGTAATAAATAAAGAAGGAAGAGACGGTTACAATATAGACAAACTAGAAATGCCAAATGTACACTTCAATCATTCAATTTTCTTGTGCATTTCTCACTCATCACGTGATCAACAGTTCTCTGTTATATATAAGTGCCCACAAAGTGTTACAACAAAAGTAACACTACTGTTCTCCTGATTTTTGATTTTGAGTTTGGTTCCAATAAATCAATGGAAAGGATTATTACAAGTGCTGAGAGTGCACATTCAACCCCAACAACTACTACTCCTGATGAAGATTCTACCTTTGAACCCCAGACCCTTACAAGAGACCAACTCAAACTTGCTCGGGTATTGTTCTCTTCCACGTCTCTTCATTTTAGTGTATTTATATATATAATCTACTGTTTTAAAAATGGAAGGTCATCGCCTGACTTTTCATTCCTTGAGCACTATCAGCCCCTTATTTGATTTATTGCCGACTGATCCGATTTTTCCGCTTAGGCACTCATCGTCCGATTTTTTCCGCATAAAAACAAATTTTCAAGATACTGATATTTAAAATAATTATAGTTCAATTTGTTTAATCACAAAACGTTGTTTGGGTTAGTAGTAAAACTAAAAGTCCAATCTCATATATATTTGGTGCAGGCTCAAGCCGCAATGCAAGCATTTCTGAACAATGCTACCCAGAATGCGGTTTGTTAAAACAACTTAAAAATTACTTTTTTTGATATATATTATATGTATATTTGATGAACTGAAGTTAATGCATGGGAATAGGGAGCAGAGATGGCTGCCGGAAGTTCAAAGGCTAAAGTAGGAGGTGATGGGTCAAAAAGTTCGGCTTAATCAGTTGAAGCATTTATCATAGCTTGTGTTGTGTCTGTTCAACTATATTAAAGTTTTTCTATTATGGAGAGTGGAAATCCTCATGAAGTTTGTTTTTCTTAAGCACTTATATTATATAGGATTACTTGACCGATTAGTTTTGTATGTTCAGTCCTCTACATTTCATGCGTTAACTTAATTTACATATTATTCACAATGGATGTTTATAAATAATGGTAATATCACGCACAAGTACTGTAATAGTCTAAGAGGCAAATTCGCTATTAAACTTGATTTAATCAAGTACACTACAAAAAACCAGAGAGATGTGGAAGCATAAACTTTTGTTTTCAAAATTGCTGAAGTTGTTGCTTGTACCTTTCTTTTAACGTATAAATTTTGAGAAGGGTACTATTGTTGACATATTTTACCAAGATTAGCATATTGGTGGATGAAAGTGTAATAAAAATTTATTAAAAATGTGTTTGAAATTTAGGAAATCTTACACCCTAAAACATATATCAAATTGAAATAAATTGAATTACCTTAAAAATCGAAACAATGATAATACCATTAAGAGCAAATTAACATATATTGGCGCCTAAGATATAATATATAAATTTCATTCAAATATTTATCAAAATATAAAAAAATCCCCTCGAGTTTCAGTTTTACATTATTATGTAAAATCTGTTTCAAATTTTTTTTTACGCTCTAGATGTATAACTGATATATACCAGGTATATAATAAATGTGTTAAAACAGTTTGGGTGAAGGAGACACAAACATGAATATATATTAGATGTATAACTTGTATATGATAGATGGATATATATAGTAGACATAAAATAAATATATAACACATGTACATATGATAGATATATATATTATAGCGTAAAAATGTAAAATTAAAACATAAGAGTGTAAGAATGTAAAATCAGAACATAAATAAAAAAGTAAGATGAATTCTCAAAAAATTATTTTTGTAAAAAGTAAATCGAAACAAGAACAAAATCTACAATTTCCTCGAAAAAATCATAATAAAAGGTGAACAAACACTATGCCATATTACCTTTAAAAAATAAATGTGTATATTGATTGGCAGAAAAAATACCTAACCTAATATTGAAAAAAAAAGTCTTAATATCTTTTGCCATCCTTAAGAATAGAAGTAATCAGCGAAAAAGAGTTATACCTAACACTATCGAATTGACAAATTTTTAGCCATTAGTACTTCTAACAACTCATTGTTTTAGCCAGAAAAGGATCATCAACCGCTAATTGATTAACAAATGCGGCTGCTACGAATTGATCATTCTCATCTCTAACAATACAACCAAGGCCTAACCGAATTTCTAACTCATAAAAATTAGCATCACATTTAGTCCGATACATTTGAGGTTTATGCCATACATGTGGTTAATACTGACATACCTTTTAAGTACTAAAAATGATTTATTACCTTACCATGAGCATTCTTTTTTTATTTTCGCAAATCCAACGATTGTTTCTGTCTTTCCATTTACATTATTATCAACGCACATTTATCTTTTGTTTCCTTTCTGAGTATTGAAAAGAGATTCAAAAGAGTTAGAATTTAATCTATGTTAGGCCCGTTCTCTTCAACTTTTAAAATCTGAACTGAACTGAATTTAACTGAACTGAACTGAACTTAATGAACACGAACTTAATTGAACTTAATAATAAATATATTAATTATTAAAATAATAGTAAAACCCATTAAATATAAAAATGAATTTATTAATAACCATTACAAATAATATTATTAATAACTACCTATATAAAATAATTAATAAAAAAATTTTAATACCATTAATAATAAAAAGATTTAAAATTTTGTTATTCAAATAATAATTAATATTACAATTACACGTAGGCTAATAATAATTATTATAATATATTGTAGTTTGGATTCAAATTATCACTTATTATTGGATTATAAAAACGTGATAGTTGTTTTAATTAATAAATATTTTTATTTTATTATTCCATATCACATTTTCTAATTAATTAATACTATGACTATAAATAAAAATATTATTATATTATAGTTACATTAATACTATTATTATATCAATAACACCAGTAATTATCACTATTTAAAAATTATTTTTACTATATTTATAATCAATATTAACTACATTAAATAATAATTATTTTTCTATATTAATATTTTTATTATTGTTCTTCTTTTTATTATTATTAATATTAACTTTTATTAAAGATTAATTAGAATAATCATTATTAAAATTAAAATTTATGGACCTGAACTGAACTTAATAGAGCTTAACTTAACTTAACTTAACTTAACTTAACTTAACTTAACTGAACTGAACTGAACTTAACTTAATTTAACTGAACTTAACTTAACTTAACTTAACTTAACCGAACTTAACTGAATTAAATTGAAGGTGAAGAGGACATGACCTTAATCCCCGTCTAACATCTAACTTTGTAAATGTATTCAATTGGTTTACTTAGTATTTTTGATACATCGTAACGTATTCAAACTCGAATTTTATTTCTCTTTTTCCATTGTCGATTTGACTTTACACGTTCAAAGTCAAGACTCTTTCCAAAAATATATTTGGCCTTGACCATATTCAAATTATGAGAACAATTTTCTCACAATTTGTTACAAAAAAATCACAATTTAAAAATCCCCTTTGTCAAGAAGGGAAATAAAATAAAAAAAGCTAAATGTGTTAGCTCCGTAAGCTTGTCTTATTTTAGTTATTGTCCCTTGAAATTTAACTTATTCTTACTAAGTTTTACAATTAATCAAAAGTGTATCTGTTTGTTTCTTAAACTCTACATGTCAATTTCGGGTTTGAGAGAAAAAAATTCAAGAAAATAACCTGTATGAAAAATCAAATCAACCACAAGCTAACGTGACATTCAGGTCGGTAAATTAATTGACTTTTTAAGACTTCACAGGTTATATATGACATTATTATAAATTAAAACAAAGTTTAAAATTCAGCTCAAGCTCATTTTTAACACGCCAAATCCTTACTTGACTCGTTAAGAGCTAAGATTGATCTTGGCTATATTACTTGTAAAAGTTTAACAAAATGGTTGGAGTAATTTTTTTTAACCTTTGAGATAGTTGTGAGCAGACGATATTTTCATTACTAATTAAAAATTTCACCTAAATCAATAAAAGGTAATTAGAGTAATATTAGATTCATATTAGATTTGTTGCTGACTGTTTGACAAGTGACTTCCAAAAATTCAAAGATACTCAATAAAACTTGTACATTGCATTATTCACATATATAAGACTGACTTTAAATCTTTTCTTTAAAGGAAGAACAATTATTGTGATTGTGGTCACTCATCAGTCATCAGGCCACTACCCTTACAAAGGTCATGTACCATTGCTGTGGATCATTATAGGCCAGGCCATGGTCTATTTAAGAGAATATAATGAACTAGAGAATTACAAGTCATTAAGGGAAATACATAAAAAAATACAATGTTTAGTATAAATAATTACTTTTTTTTTTCTATTACTTAATTAATTTGTCAAAAGTGTATTGTCAAGGTTTTGAATTTACATTTCTATCACCTTGTAGTTATCTTGTGATAACCTCATCGGATTTTATAGTTATCTTATAATTATTTCAAATCAACGTAAT
>CATIWQ010177654.1:0-19625 GCA_949673415.1 Euphorbia schlechtendalii | reverse complement strand
TGGAAGCCGTATGGAAAATCTCATAAAATTTTTCCAAATGCATCTTCAAACACGTACCTAGGGATGAAAACCAAATGGTAGATGCACTCGCTGCACTAGCATCGATGTGGGAAGGCCCTAGAACTCAGTCAATCAAACCCGTTGTACTGCAAATGGCCAAAGAACCCTTCTACTGTCACCTAGTAGAAACAGAGGATCAACAAGCTAACAAGAATTGGTCCTTCGACATCGTCAAATTTTTACAAACTAGGGAATACCTAGAAGGCGCAACAGACTCCGAAAGAACCTCATTACGGCAGCTAGCAACTCAGTTCTGTCTAGTAGAAGGGGATTTGTTCAAATGAACGTCAGAAGGGATGCTGTTGAGATCTCTCACAAAACAGGAGGCACTGTTGATAATGAGATAAATGCATGCGGGGGATTGTGGTACGCACATTTATGGGATAGTACTGGCTAAGAAAATACAACGCCAAGGGTATTATTGGATAACAATGGTCATAGACTGCGTATCAAAAGTACGAAAGTGCCATGAGTGCCAGATTTACGGTGACATCAGTCATATACCCCCATCCGAACTCTATAGCTTTTCTGCTCCTTAGCCATTCTCAGCGTGGGAAATCGACATTATTGGTGAGATTCGACCAAACTCGACTAATGGACATCACTTCATTATAGTAGTAGTTGATTACTTTTCAAAATGGGTGGAAGCCGAATCTTACACCAACGTCATCACTAAGAAGATGGCCAAGTTCATAGAAAAGCATATATTCGCCAGCTATGGCATCCCACATCACATCTTATCAGATAATGGGGTTCAATTCCAAGGAGCCACATCAGACCTAATGAGGAAATATGGGATCGAACACCATCAGTCATCACCATACAGGCTATAGGCTAATGGGGCAGTAGAGGTAGCCAACAAGGCAATTAAGAAAATCTTGAGCAAGATGGTCGTTACCTACAGGGACTGGGCTGATAAGTTACCATTCACATTATGGTGATACAGAACGAGCTTCAAAACTCCCACCAATCAAACCCCGTTCTCGTTAGTATATGGGATGGAAGTAGTTTTATCGGTGGAAATGGAAGTGAAATCGCTTCGAGTAGCACTGGAGGTGAGGTTAGAGGAGTCAAAATGGGTAAAGCTTAGATTTGAACAGTTAAACATGATTGACGAATAGCGGCTAAAGGCACTGAATCATTTGCAGATGTACGAACAACACATGGCTAAGGCATACAATACTCGAGTTGGGGCCAGAAACCAACCGCTAAAAGCAGGAGACTTGGTTCTGAAACAAATGAGACCCTCAAATGTGGACCAACGGGGAAAGTTTCACCCAAACTGGGAAGGTCCTTATATCATTAAGAAAATCTTGAGCAAAGGAGCCGCCAAGATCATGGATATGGATGGAAACAAATTCGTCAATCCGATCAATCAAGATAAGCTCAAGTGCTACCACGTGTAAAAATAAAAGAAATAAATTTACAAAAGCGGTACACTAAAAAAGAAATAAATTTACAAAACCAGTCCGCTAGATGGCACTTAGCTACCTGGGCAACAATTAGGACCATTCTTGTATAAAAGCTAGATATGTCTGCTGAGTTGAAAACTCGTAAAGGGCGGCTTAGGCAAAAATTAGGATACGGTGAGGAATAGAGGGACCGCGAGTTAGAAAACCAGCTCTAGGCTAACTGGCGCCAGGACTCAAATCATTGGAAAACTTGTACCCTTTTTAAAGCTGTTCAATGAAATGTGTTATGTTTACAAGGACTTATGTTTATGTTTATATGAATGTGTGCATACAGAATATCACAAGTAAATAAAATAAAGTTCGACAAAATTTCATAATGTAAAAAACAATCCAAGAATAAGCCAAAAACAAAGGCTAGAAAACAAATGGTGAAAATGAATAAAATCTAAGGGTGCCAGTCATTCCACCGTGCATGCTTCCTCGAAGTATGAGGAAGGGGTCCAAACCATCTTCATCCCTCTCCCACTCACGAGACACCATAAAGTGCTAATCAGCATCGGGGAGAACCTTGATCTCACCAAGCCATCCATGGTAGAATTCGTCAGTATTTGTGGTCTCCAGGGTAGTGCAATCCAGTATAACAACTTGTGCGCATGCCCAAAGCCACCGTATTGCATCACGTGTGTCAGGACCAAAGTAGTAGAAACGGGTCAAGCATAGAGACCGAGGAAACCGTTGCTGACACCCGTACTGCCTGCACAGACGAGAAGGGGAATTAGACATAATGCCAAACAACCCCATCAACAAAACACCAGAATCATGGATGTTAGTAACCACGAATGGAATCTTCAACCAAGGGCTGAGCTAACGAATCTCAGGAGCTCGGTAGGAACCTAGAACCTCGACCCAAGCGCCTTCACTCAGCTAATGATGGTCCTTCCTAGTGAAGCCTCTAGGACCATAATGTGAAGGGAGGTACCAAGCCTTCCCTAAGCGTCGATCAGTAGTCAAGTGAAGCTTCTCCAACAGCCATATCTACATTAATTCATTTGTTTAAACAAACAATGAAAATCATGAAAGAAAGTGATATGGAAAGAGAATTACCTCGAGCAAAGTAAAATGGTTTCCTACGAAGTCTAAATTCATCGATGTAGCATCTAAGTGAACCAGACTCTCAGCCAAGGCTAAAGTCGTAGGAGAAAGGCCCGTGGAGAGTGGGTCAGTGACTAACAACACCAGAAAGGGTCAATCGCTCCAGCCCCACAAACAAACTCCGCCAGAAGAAGTACAATCACCATTGAAGGCCATGCTAGATGAGTGCTGGGTGTAGTCTCACACAAGGACAGCTTCAACCCGGAAGCCACCAACATCAAGGAGAGCTAACAAAAAGTGCCCACTAGACTCCAGGTTCTATAAACCCTTCAGCTTATCTTCACCCCCAAATTGGAAAGAAGGAAAGGAGAAGGAAAGTCTTAAGGGTGATATTCGCATCTACTCCTTTGGAAAAGGGAGCCCCAGGATAGCATGAAACTCCTCGACCAAGGGGTAAAGCTCGAAGTCGGCTAAATGAAAAACATGAGTGGCAGGATCCCAGAACTTCAAAGTAGCATGAATGAAAGCCATATTCACAGGCCTGAAAGCAAGGTATTGAAGACCCCATATACCAAAGCTCTTTATGGGTCGACATTAGAAAGGAAAAGAGCTAAAGAAAATCCCTGAAGACCGGTGTTGCCTACACACATTGACCATATACATTAGCATTAACATTCATTCATACATATACGAAAAAACTTTCACAAACTAGCAAGCATATTCATAAAATAAAACACCACATGTGAGGACCCGGCATGCCACGGCCAAAATCCCCTTTCCTTTTCATAAATCAAAAGTTTTTTTTAAGATTCTGCAAAGCAGAGCTATCTAAAAAGTCTTGTTGGAAAAAAAAGAGGAATCTAAAACTAAAGTTAAAAGGGAACTCCTAAGCATGCATCGCCTACGAGTTATCTCCACCCACCAAATCTCAGTGCATCATGGTGGATATCTCGAAATCCTTAGGACCTAGTTTCTCGGAACCACCATCTGCTGAACCGGATATAGGAGGTGGCTAGGGAGCATGAAGAAAACTAGTGTCCTATTCTAGAGAGAGGAGTGGCCCAACATCCGGGTCATCAAGTAGGGAATCGAGATCAAACGTAAGAGGTTGGTGAAGGCCTGAGCTTCTGCTCGAGCCTGCTCTGTTGCGGCATTCTGCAGCAACAACTCTTGATATTGAGCCTCTAAACTCTGGTATCGGGCCTCCAAACCCTAATAATGGACTCCTAGCTCCAGGTGACTAACCTCAAGGCCATGATAACGAGTATCTAGACCTTGATGGCTAATATCCAGTGATTGAAAATGACCGTCGAGCTCCTGGTAGTATCGCTCGAACTCCTCATTCTTCGTCACCATATCCTACAGTCATAAAACATGTCACAAAAATCACATCCACGTGTATAAAAACATGACATTTCATGCATCGCATAGGATAGGTTGAGAAAAATAATGTACTTGTGTAATCCCATCCTGTGAAAGCATCAGGTCCCTCAGTGCAAAGGAATGTCAAACTGCCCTATCCATCTCCTCATGTATAACCTATAAAAGGAAAGGAGAGAGTAAACAAATGTTAAAACATCCCCAAAGATCGCTTCCGATCTAAAACTCACGTGTGTAGTGTCGGATGGATTGTAGGCCAACGTGTGGTAGCTCGAGGGAAGATGCACCTACCATGATGTCCCCATGGAACTCATCAAGTAGAAAGTAGAGTAAAGGGGAATCGTGAATCTCCCTCCAACAACTCCCGAGGAAGATGTGCTCACCCCCCCGGTCGTAGCATTCAAATCATGCACTTGAACCCTCTTCCGGACAAATTCCTACAAACATAGATAAATAGTCAGAAACAGGATCAACATGGCTAAAATAGTTGACACATTTCATACCCGGCATCCCACACCAGTGTCGCTAGCACCCGCACCAGAACCACCACCAACTCTCTAACCCCTAACTCGAGGAGAGGGTCGCGTCTCCTCTGGCTGAGTCGGTGGGGTGAAGTGGGAGCAGCCTCTCCCGAATGAAGGCCTCATAGTCACCACGCTATTCTGAGAGACTCACGCAATGCCCCTCGAAGAATAGCTGCAGCTCCTCGAGATCAGTACTCACTTAGTGCGCCCAAAATAGTTAGATGGGAGGCGTAGGAGGAATGCGCCTATCAGACACTAGCTTAGTTCGCCAGAATTGGATACGCTCACCTAGGTAGCACTCATGGGTCTTGGGCCCCTCAAGGATGAAGCGATGGTGGTCCACATCTTGCTGGATCTCCTTTGCCATAAGATAACTCAGGAGACCCTGCCATGGGTTGCGCTCCACCAAAAAAGAAAGAAAAACAAAGTCAGAATAAATTTAAAGATAAAAAGGTGTTCATATCCAACGAAACAAGATCCATCACCTGCTCAAGAGTCAATCCAAAAAGATGCTGATAGTAATCAGCAAAACCTAAAGCATATCCCTCGAAAGATGAGCAGATCCGGGCCATACATAGAGCACCCTTCAGTGCATCGACAAACTGCGGGGTAAGGAGGAACCGATAAAAGAAGGCCCATGCCTACAAAATAAAAGGGTTAATTAAGGTTAATCAATCAAAAACTAACATACACAAATCACAAAGTGAGCAAACAATACCTAAAGAACCATGGGGCAGCAATGCAACACTCGCAAATGACCCCGAACAACCAAGTCAAGGGTAAAATAAGTCTGCGCCAAGATCGCCTATGGCCAGTTAAGGCCACTAACTCCATCCAAGTCCGCTAGCAGGTTAATCAACCCACAGTTGATCTCGCTTTTCGAGACTGGGAAGAATGTCACACTCAATAAGGTGGCAAAAAATGAATGGATGTATTGTGGAACCTCGGCCTCAGAAACAGTTTATCAACCTATCCTGTAATCAAACAACACACTGTAACTCAAGGTGCGGCCTCTGGGATCAACACCGAGCAGGTCTTTGATGTGATGGTAATTGGTGGGAGCCTTGAAGAATCGCTCAAAGAAGGTATCAAACCATATCATAGTACTAGTCCAAGATAGATCGGTGATCGTCATGATATCGGAAGGAGTGATGGTAACCTCCCTGATCGGGAGATGGAAGGTGTGTGAAATATCACACCACCTCTGGGCTAGCGCAACTGATGTCGCATATGGTAATAATGTAGGCCATAAGAATCAGGCTAGAGAACCGAAACCGGTGGCCTTAATGGCCTGAACAAGCTCGGGGTGAGAAGAAGCGTGGTGATACCACGCCTGGATGGTAGAATACCCACCAGTAGGACGAAGTGTGGGTGACTGCAAAACAAATCAAATAATTCATTTTTTTAACTAAATGCAAAAAGCTACGAGAAAAACACTAAATATATTTCTTTCAATTTCTTTTGAATAATTTAAATCCAAAACATGTTTGTATCTTAAATCTTGATTATTTTCAAATTGTTCTTCTTCTTATGTTTCTCAAAAAAGTCCTCAGATATTGTCGGGTCTAAAACAAATATAGAACCCGAGTCTTATTATCTTTTGGATAAATATTTTCTTCAAAGATTTTTGGATCCAAAAGATGTTTGGACTTAGAGCTTTAATTATTTTCCAATCGCTTTTTCATCTAAAAAAAATAAATAATAAAAAATAAAAATATATAATAATTACGTAGAGGAGCGACCGGGGCCCCGAGAGGCGCCGCTGGAAAAATTCGACGAGCCCTTGTGGCCATGCCAGGCATCTCTAGCGAGGGACCTAAAGGACCCTCGCCAGAGAGTCTGGTGAGGGCCTCTTAAGACCCTCGCCAGAGAGTCTAGCGAGGGTCCTAGGACCCTCATCAGGAAGTTTGGCTAGGGTCAAGCCCTCCCCGGATTTTCTTGGTCTCCGCCGAAAAAATTTCTGGCGGACCTAAATTTGTCTTTTTTAATTTTACTGGGCTAAAATTCCATGATATGGTTCAAGGATCAATTCCAATCTAGTTCCTAAGCAGGATAAAATCGCATTAAAAATGGTAAATAAAAATGCTTTTAGCAAATACCTCGATCCGGGAAAGGTGAGGCTGAGCTGGAAAATCAGGATCCAACGTCTCTATGGGGGAAGTAATTATAAACCCCAGCCTAGTGTCACTCGCTACCAAACCATATGCAGCGTCAATATCGACAGAAAATACGATAGGATCATCAGTAGGCTGAGAAGTGAGGCTAGAGGTGAAGAAGAGTTCCCTGCCTGCGACCTTCAACAACATGTTTGCTAGAGAGAAGGGAGAGCTAGAGTGCTTAGAGAGAGAGAGGAAGATTATGAAAAGTGAAGGAATAAAGAAGGGGGCGCCCTATTTATAAAGAAAATAAGTGGGCCCCACCTATCTATTTTTTTATTTTACAATGGGAGCCTCCTAACACTACGGAACGATGCACGGGATATCCCCAATATTTCTCAAACTCATTTAATTCATTTATTCCTCAATGTTTTAATTTTTGATTTAAGGGGTAAAAATTTTTGCTCCGCAGAAACTCAATCAAATAATCAAAACATTCATCATGAAATATTTAGTAACATTATTTTCTTGATTTGCCAAAGAGAACAAGTTAACATCCCTACTAAGGAAATGCAAGATTGCCTTTGAAACAAATTAATGCACCTATCTCAATTCATTCCAAAAGGCACACGACAATCATAGCCAAAGAAAAACAAATGTCGATAATAATGGGGACGCCGCAGAAAGAAACGGTAGACCCGCTCATAAGGGGCACCAAGTACCTAAAGGATTTCGAAGAAAGAAATCGACAATCATACGAAGACACAGTGTTAGAAAGGAAGGCCTATTTTATCACCAATTGGGAACAGGAATTCACCAACGACACCAGTCAGGTATGCTCTATCCCTACGCTCGTTTCGTTTGATCACACTGGCTACTCGACCAGCGATGATCACACGAAGGGCAGCTATGAGCACGGGATTTTATACCAGCTCGTGCTTTCAATGATGATGGATTTTCGAGATTTTATCCTTGAATCACACAATTTTTGAGTATCCAGATGTATCCGAATAGGAATCCTCCTCGTCTCTAAATTTAAAGGGACATTTTCAATAAAATTATTTAATTTTATTTAGAAATTAATTAAAAAATACAAAAATACATAAAAATAAAATTCAAAAAACCAAAAAAAAAAATCGCGGGAGACTGAATCAAGGGTCTGAGGCAGGCCTCGTCGAAAAATGGGCTTTGGTGAGGTAGCCTGGCCAAACCTGGCGAGGCAGCCTCGCCAAACTTACGAGGCCTCGCTAAGGATTTGGCAAGGCCAAAGACTTTGGCGAGGCATTCCTCTCCCAAGACGTGACGAGAGGCCTTCGGCGAGACCCTCGTCGGAAAAACTTACCTTTTTTTGATTTTCGAGATTTTTCCTATAAATAGTCGGGTCTTTTTTTATAATCGGGACTCCAAAAAATTTACAGAAAAAATATAGCTTTTATAACTGCTTCAATTTCCAAGAACTAAACGAACATTTTTGGACTTTCACAACAATTTTTACCTAAACTAAAGGACGAGGAGGATTTTCAACGGTCAATCTGATATCTTCGAAGTGGATTCATTCCATAAGGGTAAGCCTCTGAGTTCCTAGAACTGTAATTTCCATGCTTTTGGTGTTCTTCTTCTTCTTCTTCTTCTTCTTCTGATTTCATTTATGAACCTAGGATTTTTATTTTATTCAAATGTTGTAATTCTTCTTCATCTATTTTTCTTTATTAAAAGGAGATGTATGTTAGAACACCCCCACGAAGGGAATAAAACATATTCTCGGATAACAGCCCTTACCAATTTACCATGCAAGCAATTTCATTAATTAAAATGAACAATTATCGTGCTAATAAAACAAACTGTTTTATTTAAATAACAAACACATTATCGCGATTGATTTTTTTAGGCCACACGGGCCTCGCTAAATTCAAAATCAAACATATATGTGATATCCCCTATGCTAACCTTTGTGGATGCAACTAGATTAGGATTATATGTATGTTTAGGATTTTAATTTTTCTTCGGATATCGCAATTTCTTTTTTTTTGGAAATGTAATTAATAGGTTAGCGGGCTGTTGCATCCCTCGATTTTTAGAAGGCTTGTAATCTTTATTTCTCGCATTTATTTTCTGCATTTACTTACTGCTTTGTGGATGGCTTATTATTTTCATCATACGTGAATCATGCATTTAAAATAAAAAATGACCTAAGAGCGAATGTGCACAATTAAGAGAATACGGTTTTCTGTATATGTAATATAATATGATCTAATGAGAAATAAGCAACTTATCCCGAACCCGAATCTCTGTGTCTTAGTGGGCCGTCCCCCTGACTTTAAGCCTCACAGGACTCTAATTCCTGGAAAGAGCTAATCCAGGTGGTGACTCCACACTAAGAGACTGCGAATTTGGGTTCGAACTAATCTAAAATTGTTTTTGTCTTCTCTTTCAACCTTTTTCCTGGGTCCCCGACCCGGTGCACCTTTTTTTTAAATACCCCGATGGACCGTGCATATGAAATCATGTGCTCTCAGCCCATCGCTCCATGTCGCATACTCACAGCCCCCCCCTTAGCATCTTTGGGGATGACGGAAGTTGGACAATTATCTTTCTCGCCATCGAGCTCCTCGAAGCCTAACTCCTCCATAACAATCTCCTCCTAATCTAACTTGTTAGGGCATTTGACCCCTTCAAGAAGGGCCTCAGAAAGGTTAGGATAGCGCGTTTTGCTAGCCTCGAAAACTCTCCGCCCATATTCCCAACCATTTAGAGCAAGGTTAAGCATCCATTGGCTATACTCACATTTATCCTGAGAGATGTCCACCTCATTCTTCTAGATAGTCTGCTGAAGTTCTTCAACCTTCTTGCTAGCCTCCTCGAGCTTTTGAGCCAAGTCCACCTTGTCTTCCTTCGCTTGGGCTTTTTCTTTCTCTAGCTTAGCAATACTCTTGGAGGACATCTCTAACTCCTAACGGGTGAGCTCGTGGGTATACTCGATCCGCCCCACATACCAGTACCTCCTCACCACTCACGATACCAACTAAAAAGAAATTCACAGTGTGATATGAGAGATGAACTAATAAAAAATCAAGTAAAGGTAAGTGATAAACAAACCTTAGTGGTCAGCAATAACATAGCTTTAGAAATCTACATCAAGTTCTGAGTCTCTAACTCCTCTATTTCCGAAGGAAGATGTAAAATAGTCTTCAAAATATGCTTCATCGGGACAGAGTAGATGGAGGGATCATCCCCAGCTAATGCCACCAGGTCATCCCGGATTGTCTCAAAAGTTATCTACCTCGATGAATCGGCAATGGCACCCAAGTTAACCTCTTGATAAGAAATTATGTTATACATAAAAAAATAAAAAATAATAATGCAACACCACCCTTACTAGTTGGAGGGGACCCTCTTCAGCCGGGGAGGAGTGACGCGACTCCGTGTCTGCTCTTGCATCTTTATGCTTTTTCTTATTCTTCTGAGGATCCGCTCCTCGACTGCCTGGAACTGCATTATCTGAACATTTTATCAGCTCAGCTTCTTCTCATTCATTTGAATGCTTGTGACTCTTCGATCACTTGGCTACGGTTCACATAAGTTTGCTAAGGAATGGAAATTTAGACACTGTAAAAATACAAGGAAAGAAGAATTAAGTACTTGGAAAAAATTTTAGGCTGGGATGGTAAATATGGTCTTGTTGGCTGGGCTCAGTAATCTTAACATTCATGGCCATGGCCTAGTTGATATTTTGACGCGGCCACATTCCTAAGCTAAGGGCTCTAAAGGCATCTACGTTTGATCCAAGCCAATGAAGTTATAAGCCATGTTAGGCGCTAAGTTTGACTCGGTAGGGAACTGAGGGTAGTGGTCCTCTTGTTTGATAAAAATGAAGTACTATTTGAAGTACTTCACTGAATCCACCTTATGAGTAAATCGGTAGAATCCACTTCGATGGGCGAAGTATTAAAGATCCTCATTATTCATCTTCCTCAAGGAGACCACCCACCTAAAGAATTTCGCGTCAAAGCACATCTCTAACCTCGTACAAATAAGATAGTGCCCCACCAAATCAATCTAAGAGTTGGGGTGCAGCTGAGCAGGGCTAAGGTGAAACTCTCTCAAGACATCACTTATCCCTTCATGCAATGGATAGACAAAACCCGACCAAATTTGGTCCATATATATTCTAAAATATCCCTCAAGCGGACATGTGATCCATTAGGTCTTAGAAGGAAGCAGGATCTCGAACCTCTTGAGCCAAGGAAATACTTCCATCTCAAACTCTAGATCCATTAGATCTTGAATAAACTCGATAAGGTCCACAATGGGAATCCTATTTACAAGTAGCGGGATGAGTAGCCACATACTGCCTCATCAAGTGGGCAGAGGCCCACTTCATCTAATTCATTTAAGGTAAAATCTTGGCCGCGGGCTGAGGTGGCGCTGCGAGGATTCACCCCATCTCCTCATCAATTTTGGCCTAGGTTGCTGCAGAAGAGGATTGCGAACTCGAGGTAGCTTGGCTGCTACTCACTCGGTCATCGCTTGGGTCTGACATGGTTTCATTCAACCGGGGTGGTCTAAAGGGGGAGATACAATAAGTATAATCTATGTTTAATGGTTTGAAGTACCTCGAGTTCATTTTAGTATACTCCCTACTCATTTGGCTACTAGTGGTGGACACTGAGTAGATCATTGTTGCCTATTAAAACCCTAGTTAGTTAGAAAAGATCCTAAAGCATCTAAAGTTAGCTCAAGGCGGCACAAAACAACATTCAGATTACCTATGTTGGTTATTTGGATCTAACAACGAAAATTTAAAATTTTGCATAGTAAAACGTTTCTAGAAAAATTGCACAAGCAAATTTCCAGAAAATCATATGAACGCATATTCAAATTTTAGTTATATTTATCAACAGTCTTAATTTGGCATAAAAATCTTAACAACTAATTAACAAAGACTAACAAAGAGCAATAGCATGTAAGGACCAAATCAGAAGACAACTAGAATTCAATGCATCTCCACAATCAAAACGAGACAATAACATGCATAGACATTGCGAGAAGATGAATTGACACACATAGTTTTCACAGAGCCATCAGATGATAGCAACAACATGGTAAATCAACGCACAAAGAAGAATGATAAGAGACTTACGTGTTAAAGTGAGAGTACTTGAGAAGAAAAATCCTAACTCGCTGGAAAGAAATGACCAACGGAAGAATGAGAGAAATTGCCAAAGAAACTTTTAGAGAAAGTAAAGTATAAGGAGAGAGAGAAAGGAACCCTTTAAATAGAAGATGAAAGACAACTGAAGAGGAACCTCTCCCCTAACCAACACGTGGGCAATTATGGTCCCCACATTTGAAATTCAAAATTTTTAAAAAAATTTGTCACATTACCGCTTAAAAACATGCGCTCAGAAAGGAAACCCCAAAGCATGCCTTAGACACTTCATGGCAAGACACGTGACTGTGAGCGGGTGACACGGAGCTGTGGGCCGAGAGCGCTCGGATTCATAGGCATGATCCATCGGGGTGTTTGAAAAAGAAGAAAAGGCACCGGGTCAGGGACCCGGGAGAAAAAAGTTAAAAAGAGAAAAAGGCGAAAACATTTTAGATCTGTTCAAACCCAAATCCGCCATCTCTCAATGTGGAGTCGCCACCTAGATTAGCTCTTTCTAGGAATTAGAGTCCTGTGAAGCTTAACGTCTGGGGGATGGCCCACCAAGACACAGAGATTCGGGTCCGGGATAAGTTGCTTATTTCTTAAGTGATCACAATATATTACTTCTACAGAAAATCATTTTCTTTTAATTATGCATATTCGCACTTAGGTTGTTTTTGGAGTTAAATGCATGGTTCACGTATTGCGAAATAATAAATCATTCACAAAGAGGAAAAATAACCCATCCACAAAATTGTAAGTAAATGCGGAAAGTAAATGCGGAAAAATGAAAATTACAAGGCTTCAAAAATCAGGGGATGCAACCGCCCGCTATCCTATTAATTACATTTCTCGTAAAATATGTGCAATACCCAAAGGAAAATAAATCATAAACATACATCTAACCTGCATCCACAAAGGTTAGCATATGATATGGCACATGTGTTCGATTTGATTTTGGCAAGGCCCGTATGGCCTAATTAAAACATCGGCGACTTAAAGTTGTTAATTTAAATAAAAATAGTTAATTTTTATTTAAAGGTATTTTGGTCAATTTTATTAGTGAAAATGATCGCATGGCAAAATGTGAGGTCTGTTATTTGGGAATATATTTTATTCCCTTCGTGGGGGTATTCTAATATAAAAATTAAAAAGAAATAAAAGAAGAAGGAGAATTATAACATTATTTATAATAACATGGAATAAAAATAATTCCTAGGCCAAAAAATAAAAATTAAAAGAAAAGAAAATGAACATGGAATTTGCAGCTCTAGGAACTCAGAGGCTTTACCCTTTTGGCGTGAATCCACTTCGGCGTGTCCGTTCGAACCCCGGGAGCGTTCCTCGTTCTTTTTGGTTTATTGTGATTTAATGTGAAAAGTTTGATGTTAAAGTTCAAAAATCTTCGTTTAATTCTTGGGATTTTAGTGTAATTTAATTGAAAAAAAGAATTGGTTGGTTGGAAAATAAAGTGTTTATTTATCCAAAAGATAATCAGACTCGGGTTCTAAATTTATTTTAGACCCGAGATTATCTGAGGATTTAAGAAGAAAAGATGAAGAAATTTTATAAAAAGATGAAGAAATTTGGGATCTAAAAGTATTTTGGATCTGAGAAAAAATAAGAAGAAAGTAAGAAATATTGTTTTTATTTTTTGGTCTGAAAGAGAGGATTTTTCTCTCTGAATTTCCAGGCCTCGTTTACTAAAAAAGACCCGTTTATTTATAGAAAAAAGAAGTCCCGAAAAATCCAAAGTATAGAGCCTCGCCGGTGAGGGGTCTCACGCGCGAGGCTTCCTCGCGTGAGGTTGCCTCGCGGGAGGCTGCCTCGCGCGCGAGGCAGCTCGCGCTTGAGGCTACCTCGCATACGAGGCCGCTCGTGCGTGAGGCTGCCTCGCCACCAGGATTCCATCACCTTCATTGTTTTTATTTTATTTTATTTTATTTATTTATTTATTTTTTTTATTTTTATTTTCTAAAACGTCCAAGGAAGATTCCCATTTGAAGATCGTCGGATGGTCGAAAAACGTGTGATTCAAGATTAAATATCCCGAAAAGCCGTCATCATTGAACGCGTGAGCTGGTACAAAATCTCGTACTCACACTATGGTATGCACTCGGCCTGATGTCTCACATGTATTGAGTATCATGAGCAGATTTCAATCTAACCCAGGTGAGAAGCACTAGATGGCCGTCAAAACTATCTTTAAGTACTTAAGTATGACTAAGGATATGTTTTTTGTATATGGAGAATGTGATCTCTCTTTGGAGGAATACACCAACGCGAGTATTCAATCTGACAAGGATGATTATAAGTCCAAGTTAAGGTATGTGTTCATGTTAAATAGAGGGGCAGTTGTTCGGAAAAGTTTCAAACAAGATACGATTGCCGATTCAACCATAGAATCTGAGTATATAGCTACTTCAAAATTGGCTAAGCAAGCTGTTTGGCTTAAGGAATTTATTGGTGATCTAGGTGTGGTGTCGATCATTGTAAATCCAATAACGGTCTATTACAATAACAATGGAGCTATTGCTTAGGCAAAGGAACCACATTCTTGTGAAAGAAACGGACATGTACTCAGCAAGTACCATCTCATTCAGGAGATAGTAGCCAAAAAAGATATAGATTTAGAATACATCCCAATGGATCAGAATCTAGTGGATGGGCTAACTAAACCATTAACTCAGGTTAAACATGACCAGCACGTTAATGAGTATGGCATGAAGCATATGGGCAATTGGTTATAGTGCAAGTGGGAGATTGTTAGACATGATGTATGCCCTAGAGAAAATTAAAGCGATATGTCTTAATTAGTTATAATGTATAAATAGTTTCAGATTATTATTAATAATAATTAAGGCATCTTTGTTTCTTGTCAGTGTTTTAAATTTATTTATGTATCTCGCTAGTACCATATATGTATAATATTATTTATATGAGCATTGATAAGACAAAGTCCACAACTACTTCTCAGTGTAAAAGTGCAAGGACATAGTGGGAATAGTATAAATATCCCTAATCATAGTTTCATTGAGACTAAACATCAATGGAATGACAAACTAACATGTGTAGGCTTACTCCTTGGATTAGATCTAAGTAGCCGATCTCACGAACTGAAGGTAGTACCTTGAGTTAACACATACATTGGAAACCGCTATAAGATAAATGCTCGGAAATAACTATATCCATGTGTTGGTGTTATGTCTTATTGTAGTAGCAGTACAAGTATCCTCAGACCTGAGATACTGGTTACCTTATGTAGGAGTTACTATACTTTGGGTTATACTTATTCATACCCTGACGATCAGGATGATATGGGTGATTACGGGTATAGTGATGATCATATGTTGGTAAGCCGAGTAGTCAAGATGGGATCCATCGCTCTTGATATAGAGATATAATGGGAGATGTATCTTTGGGCCCCTTGTTGAAGTGACACACTCATAAACCTCTGATAAGAGTATAAGATTGATAGAACGGGTTTCTAGTCAATCTTGATACATAATGGCGAGTGGTGTTCTTCGTGAACAAGTCTAATTCCAGGATCGCTAAGACTATTACATGAGCTGACACTTAATCCGAGCTCAATAAATTGGATGGTACTTAACCTGATGGAAGGAGTGTATTATATTGGTTACTACTATAGAACCAGATCAAGTCACAAGCACGTGACATTCCAAGTATCGGGGGATCATATGCCTTTGGCAAAGCCCATTTGATCGTCTAGAGAAATCGAGTTCCATATCGATCTAGAACACTAATCCTAAAGGTTCCTGGATGAGAAGCCAAGTTTTGATTAACCTCTAGTGGCTCTATACTTTGGGATCCTATGAGATCACACACTTTAGGTCTTTACCAGACTAAGTAAAGAACCTATAGACTAGGTCTATGTTGAGGATATTTGTTTGTCGAATTCGTTAGAAGAATTATTAATTGGTTAGACCAGATTAATAATTAAAGGGAATAAAGAGAAAATAGGGAAAATTTCATAGAGCAGAATAAGGGAATTTTTCCCGTTGCGAGTAGGCCCTAAATAAACATAGGATGTTCCGAGTGGGGCCTGTGCCGCTGCCCCATGTGGGATGGGAATATTCCCATCCCACATTATGTTTTAGGTGAGTCAAACACTCCCCCTTTCCCTGTAAATAGCCTTCTCCTCTCTCTCATTATTCCACACTTCAGCTCAACCTTTCTCTTTGAGTTCTACATCTCTTTCTTCATGCGTTGTGCGAGATCCTTCATGAGTTTCTCCAAATAATGAAGAATCCTTCAAAAGGCTCTTCCTATTTGTAATGAGCCTTCTCAGTTTATATTTTCGGGTTGGTCTTGGAGTGGTCTAGCAGCTACTGTCTACTAATGGAGTCTACCTCAACAAGGTTTTGGTCGGTGAAGATCCATGTGGATCAATCATATAGGTTATCCTAGTTTGGAGGCTCGTGCTAACGAAGGTCTACCGAATTGCTCTAAGGGAATGCCGCAACCAAAAGGAATGAGAAGCACACATCAACGTGTAATGTTCTAAACTTAGATGCTAGGTTTCTTTTATAAGTTTTATAAACCTATCAGCATCTATAAAAAGCTTCAACTTAGATTATATCAATCATGGCATGCATAGGAGATCCTTTAAGTTAATTTTAAGTTTTGAATTCCACCTTGCAACATTGCATGTTCAATTACTATCTTGATTAACCAGTATGAATGTAGTCGAGATGGGCCTTCCCTCCAACTTTGTCTTCAATATGCTCCTATAGTCTAATCTGAGGGTGAATTCTATGGCCTAGGGGTTGATGATTGAAGAAGAGCTTATGATTAAAATCCTGAGTGGGGAAGGGATATATTGATGTGGTCTGGAGCGATCAACTTGCCTCAATTGATATTGATAGTTATGTTTTAAAGTCTGATAAGAAGAATGTCATTGCGGTAAAAGAAGTGGGTATGGTGAGCCTAAAACCTATTGATATTGACAACTATGAACTCAAGGATATTTCCATACTACATCCTATTCCAAGCTATCTTGTCCAAACTACCATGAAGATAAGGATTTCAGAAGAGGAAGTATTAAGAGTTAGAAGAAGTGGCCAAGTTTACCAACCCAAAGAAAATGAGCAAGCTAAGGCTAAGCAGTCGAGGAGAGATACAGAGCTCACCTCCAATGATCCTCCCCTCCCTATGAAGTTTGAAGAAGAAGCTCTCGAAGTTAACCCTTTAGTCAACTAACTTAAGAATACTCAAGCCAAGTTTAGTATTTGGCAGGTGCTCACGCTCTCTAATGCCCTCATACAAAAACAACTCGAGATGGACGCAACTGCGATCACATTTGTCATTGAGATGTGTTCAGCTATAGGCCAAGGGTTTCCTACCAAAGAAAAGACATGAGTAATTAGCTTCAACTAGTTTGATCTCCCTCCTAAATTTCACAAGTATAACAAAGCCCTTTTCATTCGAGTTTAAATATTTGGGTGAGAGATTCTGTATGTAATGGTGGATGACGAATCCACCCTCAATCTTTGCCCTCTTAAGGTCCTCCCTCATTTGGGCCATAATGAGTCTATGCTAACAAGATCCACCACTGCTATCTAGTTTATGATGATACAAAAAGGAGAGTGGTTGGAACATTCGAGATTGAGTTCATTGAGGGGAAAGAAAAGGCTCGGGTTGTATTCACTCTCCATGATATTCTAGTAACCTACTTGCTCCTTTTGGGTAGGCCTTGGATTTATTCAATTGAAGCCATCACATCCACCCTTCACCAAAAGATAAAGGTTTATCCTCATGGGAAGGTAGTGACAATTGAAGATGATGAGGAGTATGCTGGTTAATTAAGATAGTAATTGAACATGTAAACTTGCAAAGCAGAACTTCAAAACTTAAAATTAACCCTTCTCCTAAGCATGCTATGATTAATATAATCTAAGTTAAAACATTCCATAGTTGCATATAGGTTTATAAAACTTATAAAAGAAACCTAGAATCTGCATTAAGGGCATTACCAGTTGATGTGTGCCTTCCTTTACTGCGGCATTCCCTTAGAACAGTACTCCCATAACACTAGCCTCCAATCTAGGATAACCTCTATGATTGATCCACACGGATCTTCATCGATCAAAACCTCCATTGAGGAAGAACCCATTGGTAGATAGCAGTTGCTAGACTGCTCGAAGACTAACCCGAAAATATTAACTAAGAAGGCTCACTTCAAAATAGAAAGAGCCTTCTATAGAATTCTTGAGATGTTAGAGAAACTCATGGAGGATCTTGTAAAAACCTCGCAAGGAAAGATGTCGAAATTAGAAGGAAGGCTAAGCTGAAGTTGTTTGAAAAGGAGAGGGGGAACAAATATATATGGTGGAAGGGGAGTAAATTGCTACCCTAAATAAGAACTGTGGGATGGGATTTCTCCCATCCCATAAATCGGCTGATCATGTGGAGCTTAGAGCTTCGCGGGTCAACCCATCACACAATCCGCTTATGCAAGTTGTGCACAGCCTACACAAGGTAAGCCATAACAGGCTTGCTTGTGCTACAAGCTAGGCTGCAAGCCCAGCTTAAGGCCATTCTAGTGGGCCTGCATAGTAAGCCCGCAAGCGCTACCAGGCACCGCTTACGAGTTTACTTCCCACCATCATGCATTGGCCCAAGGCCAGCACATGCTAGTATCCTGCTAGCAATTTTACTCGCGAGGTTGCTGAGTAGGCCCCACCCGCAAACAACCCATGTTCGCGGGACCCACTCGCAATGGAAAATATTTCCTTACTACGCTGCCGTGCAAATTTTCCAAAATTGACCTTGAAACCTTGGAATTATTTTAATTATTATTTGGTCTAACCATTTAATAATTTATCCAATGATTTCAACATCCTTAGTA
Source organism: Euphorbia schlechtendalii (assembly GCA_949673415.1). NCBI lineage: Eukaryota > Viridiplantae > Streptophyta > Magnoliopsida > Malpighiales > Euphorbiaceae > Euphorbia > Euphorbia schlechtendalii. The sequence continues at coordinate 1,044 of CATIWQ010177654.1, read as the reverse complement.
TTCTCGGTATAGACTTAGTCTATAAGTTCTTTACTTAGTCAGATAAAGACCCAAAGTGTGTGAACTCATAGGATCCCAAAGTATAGAGCCATTAGAGGTTAACCTAAACTTGGCTTCCCATCCGGGAACCTTTAAGCTTAGTTTTCGAGATCGATATGGAACCTGATAACTCTAGATGATCAAATGGGATTTTTAGCAAAGTCGTATGATCCCCTGATACTCGGAACATCACGTGCTTGTGACTTGATACCGGTTCTGCAATAGTAACCAATACAATATACTCCTTCCATCAAGTTAATTACCATCCATTTTATTGAGCTCGGATTAAGTATCAGCTCATGTAATAGCCGTAGCTATCCTGGAATTAGACTTGTTCACGAAGAACACCACTCGCCATAATGTATCAAGATTGACTCATTCTATAAATCATATACTTTCATAAGAGGTTTATGAGTGTGTCTCTTCAACAAGAGGCCTTAAGATACATCTCCCATTATATCACTATATCAGGAGTAAAGGATCCCATCTTGACTACTCTACTTACCAACAAGTGATCATCACTATACCCATAATCACCCATAACATCCTGATCGCCAGGGTATGAATAAGTATGACCAAAAGTATAGCAACTCCTACACAAGGTAACCCTTATCTCAAGTCTAAGGATACTTCTACTACCATTGCAATAAGACATGTCACCAATACATGGATATAATTATTTTTGAGTGTGTGTCTTATAGCGATCTCTAATGTATTACCCAAATACATTCATGTGTTAACTCAAGGTACCACCTTCAACTCGTAAGATTGGCTGCTTAGATCTAATTCAAGGAGTAAGCCTACACATGCTAGTCTATCCGCTTCATTGATGTCCAGTCTCAATGAATTATAACTAGGGATATTTAGACTATACATAGTAACATGTGTGTGCAGTTCTCCCACCACATAGCTCCCACTATGACCTCGCACTTTCACGCTATGAAGTAGTCACGAACTTTGTCTTATCAATGTATACATATAATACTATACATATATAATACTAGC
>CATIWQ010177628.1:0-22961 GCA_949673415.1 Euphorbia schlechtendalii | reverse complement strand
AATTTACCTCATTATTTTTTGAATTAATTATTATTTAATTTTCAAATTAATTATTATTGTTCAAACTTTTTTAATAATACCATATAAATCAATTAAATTTTTATTTCAATTAATTATTATTTTTAACTTCTGCGATAAAATGAAATTGTTATAACTCCTCAAATTATAATTCTAATAAGGATGGTCGGTAAAAAAAATCGAGTTCATCTCATTATTTTTCAAATTATTTATCATTGTATAAGCTGTTTTTAAATTCTTTTTTTATCCGATGAGTATAGTGTACTTATAAAAATTTTAAATTATTGCAGAAGTTAAACATAATAACTAATTCAAATAAAAAAATTATTAATTCATATAATATTATTAACAAAATTAGTTTGTTTAATAATAATTAAATTGGGAAAAAATATTTACTAGAAACATACTAATTTAGTAATTAAAGTAAGAATTACTTTAAAAATTGGAAATAACACTAGTGCAGAAATGGTTTTTGGGGACCTATTTTTTTTCCGGACGGTTTTAAACCATCCGCATAAGCCACGACGTGATTGATCAAGCATTAATGCGGACAGTTTTAAACCATCCGGAATAAGGAGCATTGCGGACGGTTTTTTTAAAGGAACTATCCGGGATGCTATTTGAAAAACGTTTTGCACCGGTTTAGAGAAATACGAATGGATCAATAAAAAGAACCATCTGGAATGAGCATTTCGGACGGTTCTATTAAAAGAACCGTCCGGAATGAGCATTTTGGACGGTTCTCTTAAGAGAACCGTCCCGAATGTTAGATTTCCTCAAATTATAATTCTAATAAGGATGGTCGGTAAAAAAATCGAGTTCACCTCATTATTTTTCAAATTATTTACTATTTATTTTCATATTATTTACTATTGTACAAGTTGTTTTTAAATTCGATTTATCCAATGATACTTATAATAAATTGGGATGCGTATAGTGTACTTATAATAATTTTAAATTGGATTAAATACCTTTTTTGGGCGTGTTTTATACCTCAATTGCCCTTTTCGTGTATAACCTATTGAAATTGTCTATTTAGTGCATGACGCATTCAACTTTGGCCAATTTGGTACCTAGCATATCGAATTTTAATATGATAACATAAAAGACCATTGAGAATCGGTAATTATATGCATGATTAACGAAAACATACACATTCGTGTTGTTAGATAGATACTTTATGTACTAAAATTAAATAGATCATGCACCAAATAAGCATATAGTGAATACGTTAAGTACCCAATAAGCAAAAAGCGAATACGTCATATACCAAATAAGCAATTTCATTAGATCAGGTACTAAAAGGGCATTAGAGGTATAGAACAGACCCTAAAAAAGTATTTAATCCATTTTAAATTATTACAAAGTTAAACATAATAATTAATTCAAATAAATTTTTTTATTAATTCATATAATATTATTAAAAAAATTAATTTGTTTAATAAAAATTAAACTGGGAAAAAATATTTACCAGAAACATACTAATTTAGTATTTAAAGTAAGAATTAATTTAAAAATTGAAAATAATAAAAAGAATGTAATTTAGGTAAGAAAACATTACTAATTTAGTAAGAAAGATAAATAGATTATTTTTTTAAACTTTTAACAACTATAAAGTTATTAACTTGACTTCTTAAATACATTTTAGATAAGATTATAATACATAACAATACATACCACGTATTGTAGACTCTTCCCTAAACCATAAGTTAGGTATTCATTGAATGCCCAACACAATGTTTGAAATTCATATCCGTTCAACTTCGTCATCACAAATGCTCTGCTGCCCAATCAAAGTATATTCTGGGCAGAGCATTTGTGTCGAACACATTGATATTTGTCGCGAATACTCCCTTACATAAAATTTTATACTCCCCCGTCTACTAAATATTATCATTTTAGAGGGATTTCGTTGTCTCTTTTCTATTGTCATTTTGTATTTTCAAGATGTTTTTTTCCAAGTTTTTCATTACTACCTCAATTAATTTGTTCAACTTCCAAGATAATTATATTCTATTCTCCAATAACAAGAGAAGATCATAGGTCAAATTATTTTTATTAAACGAATTAACAGTCTTGAAAATTGAACATGACATTTATGAAAGAGTAAACTAATAAATTATCTCATTTAATTAGTTATTATCTTAAAAACTGTGAATTAATTAAAATGATACTCGTAATATTTTAGACAACTTTAAGTAAGTACAATTGAATTGCAGACGACATTCAGGTTATGAGTAATTGGGCAATCGTACTTTAACATTCCATTGGAAGACAAAGAACAACTATAGTTAATGGCCGACTGACTGGATATTTTAAACTACTTGTTCAATGGTTTATTGCTTCATCCTCAAAGAGCCGACTTCGCATAATTAATCAATCAGAATGCCACCGAATCAAACTACCTCTGGTCCCTGTAATCTATTGTCGCCATTCAATACATTTTTTTAATAAATACTACTCCATCTATCTACTAGATATTATCGTTTTAACTAATTCACAATTTTTAAGATAACAATAATCGAAAGAGGTGGTTTACTACCCTTTCATAAATGTCAAACTCTATTATCAAGATTTCATTAATATGTTTAAATATTGATTTCTGTATTTTTTTCATTTTGTTATTGGAGATTAAAATATGGCTATCTTGATAGTTGAACAAATTAATAGGGGTAGTATTGAAAAATTTAGAGAAAAAGCACATTGGAAATACAAAATGATAATAAAAAAGAGACATCAAAATCTCTATAAAATGATAATATTTAGTAGTTGTAGGGAGTATTGTTTTAGAGGGATTTTGATGTTTATTTTTTATTGTCATTTCGTATTTCCAATGTATTTTTCTCTAAATTTTCCATTCATACCCTTATTAATTTGTTCAACTTTCAAGATAACCATATTTTAATCTTCAATAACAGGATGAGAAGACTATAGGAATCAATATTCAAACATATCAATGAAGTTTTGAAAATAGAGTAAGATATTTATGAAAGGATAAGTTAGTAAATCATCTTATTGTTATCTTAAAAACCATGAATTAGTTAAAATGACATTATTTAGGAGTTTATAAATTATTGATTAATTTGAGATTGAATGAAGTACTCATCGCTCCAAGCTATTATATAGGAGGGTGGTCAATAAGTCATTGGTGGGTGGTTTTTCAAAACAAATTCTGTTAGTGATCAATTTTCAAATTGCAGTATTTCTGCATACAAAATCTATGATGTTAATGATGAGATTTAAAATTGTAGTAGTATTTTTTATTCTTGCAGATTCGTTATTGAAATCAGATAAACCACAACCCTTTAACGACAATAAAAATCAGATACAATTGAACTTTCAATAGTTTCAATCAATTCCCTGAAGTTCAAAAAAATTTATCTGTTTGTCCTCTCAATGTCGCATGTCAACTTTTGGTTAGAGAGAAAAAAATTAGAAAATGTCATACTTGAAAAGTCAAATCAACTAGATTTTAACATGTGACATTGAGGGGTTAAGTGTTTCGCTTTTGCCAAGTTGAGAGTATCTGATCCTTTTAGAAGTTGGGAATGACATCCAACTTTTGTTGCTAAGTTAAAGGGGATAATGATGCATTTGATCGATCAAATATCCATTTTATTGATTTTAATTGTCTTCTTTAGGATCAATTGTGAGTAACATGATTCGAACCATGATTACCCCACTCACTTTGTGGATGTAATCAGACTAAAATCAATTTATATTTTGATTGTCTTAGAAACAAAAATCAATGGTTATCCAAAATAACCCTTGAAAATGGTTCCATTCAGACGTCTTGAAAATGTCTCTTCCTATGTCTCTCTATTTATCTATGAAACTAAACTTGTTCACTCTATCCGGCCAATAACTTTTACTCCATACCAACTTTTGAACACCTAACTTAACCAAACTCAATCACAGTATGATGTCCTTCAAAAGTGGTCTTCCGCTTTCCGAGTCTTCGAAGGTCCTGCAAAACAAATCCTCGGCCGGAAGTGTTTCCGGCAAAGATCCTCCGACGATCTAGTCAGTGGTCAGAGTAAAGGGGGTCTTAGTAAAGTTCTTTTATGATTACGTACCATTTTCCCAGTTAGAGACTTGCATTTATAGGATCTGTGTAGTGATGTCATGCGGGACCTATCTGTAAGAGGTACACGTGAGGCCCGCCGCTTGGGGGTCTTGTCCGCCGTTGGAGCATTAAATGATTCATCTCTGTCAGTTGGTAATGCATTTAATGCGGCAGAGGAGAGAGAAACATCAGAGTAGTGGGTTCTGAGGGTGTGGTCTCGGCGAAGTGGCGGTGGGTAACGCCGAAGGTTATTTAATTTTGTTATATACCTCGGCGAGACGTCACGCTGACAGGGTCTCGGCGCGTAGTGATTCCGAGGTACACATTTGTTTGGCCCGTGGTTTTTGGATCTCCTAATGGGCTTGAGGCCTTAATGGGCCTTGATATCACAAGATATTCATGTAACTCATCAAGAACTATAACAAAACTTGTTGAGAGTATTTACATACCTTGAATCACCTTCTTATATACCTTATTATCTCTAGAAAGGTGTCTAATGAAGAGTGTTGTTACAACAGCTACAGTATCATGGCTAGCCAAGATCAAAATAAATATGTTATCAAGAATTACGTCTTCAGCCAATGGTTCACCCTTTTCATCTCTTAGATTAACAAGTACAGATAGAAAGTTTTTGGTAGCATCTCCTATCCCGCAGTCTTGTTCCATCTCTTGTTTTTTCATTTCTACAAGTTCTAACAACCGTTTCTGCATTCTGGCTCGAGCTTTCATTCCACGGCTATATCCACTTCCAGGAAGGTTCAGTGGAACTGACCTGAGTCCCTTCATTATTATGTTAAAATCTTCCATGATTTCATCTTTCTCAATCCCGTCTGGGAATCTGAAAAATATACTCCATGCAACACTGAAAGCAATCTCTTTCATCAAATTTACAATCTTCACATAATCCTGTCCATCAAGTTCCTACCACAAATAAATATGATTTATGTTACAGAGACTCGTTTACAGGTGTCAGCTATGGGTATGGATCGCGTATAAAGATTTGAACAATTCATTGCGGATCCCATCTTGATTCAATGTCTGCATCCATGTTAGTGTCGTACCGACATCGATGCAGGCCCCGTTATGAGGGGACCGAGTATCATAGATTCTTATTTTTCTGCTTCTAGTTTGAATACTGTTGTTGGTTAATCAAGACAGTATTTGAACATGCATAGGTTGCAAGATGGAAATTCAAAAACTTAAAATTAACTTAAGGATCTCCTAAGCATGATATGATCGAAATAATCTAAGTTAAGAAGTTCCATAGATGCTTTTAGGTTTCTAAAATATATAAAAGAAACCTAGTGACGCAACGAAAATCAACAAGAAACCGTTTATAGTCGAAAGTTGATGAAATTTCAAAATCAACAAAACTCGACTCTTCACAAAACTCTCAGAAATCGCAAAAACTAAGAGGAATTGCAAAAGTTTTCAATCTGAATTTTTATTACCAAAACTGAAATTGACATATTCAAACACCTATTTATAGTTTAGAGAACAGTTACACAAAACGGCAAAACCAAACGACAAGCACACAAACTTTTAGAAAAATTCAATTTAGTCCATAAAACACAAAAACACAAAATTGAGGGACTAAACAATGTTTTTTGGCCGAAAAACGACGTAGCTCATTGCATAGCTATGACTTCGTACCAGAACGCCGATTCTGATGAAATTAAAACAAGAATTCACCGAAATCTCGAAGTGCAAAAATCACCCATTTTGCTGGTCCACCTTCTCTATGTAAACCAAAGCTCTCTCATCTACATCACCTAGCATCTAAAGATTAAAGCATTATCAGTTGATGCATGCTTGATCTCTCTTTTGGTAGCGGCTTTCTCTATTAGCAATTTTGACAGCATAAGCTTCCAAACAAAAAGAGCCTCTATGACTTGATCCACACGGATCTTCACCCACCAAAACTTTGGAAAGGTAAAATCCGTCGATTGACAGCAATTGCTAAACCACTCGTAACTCAACTAGAAAACAAAAAAATTGAAAGCTCACTTGAACTTAGAGCCTTCTAAAAGAACTCTTCAATTTGTTTGGAGAAACTCATGGAGGATCTCGCACAACAAAAGAAGAGGAGAGTAGAAATCAGAGAGAAAACATGCTCAAAGCTTTTTTGTGTGTGAGTAATGAGAGGCTTAGAACCCTATTTATAAGAAAAAAGGAGGAGTGATAAACTCCCCCTAAAACTCTACATGGGATGGATAAATCCCATCCCATGTCTAGCGGGTCAACGGCGCATATACAGGTGTAGCGAGCATGCCTTGCGCCACAAGCTATGGCTTGCGGGCCTCCTCGCAAGCCTAGCTTGCATGCTTGCTTGTAGGCCGCGCAAGAGCTACCTTGCGGCAGCGCTCGCGGATTTCTCCCGCAAGCCCGTTGGCTGGCGAGGCAGCCGTGCAAGCCCCACTTAGAACAACTAATGTTTAGTTTGGGGCCCACTCGCAACAGGAAAAATCCCTTGCTCGCTTCGTGCAACCTTTTCCCTATTTTCTCATTATTCCTTTTAATTATTAATTTGGTTAAACAAATTAATAATTCTTCTCACTGATTTCATGACTTCTATTTTCGATATATACCTAGTCCATAGGTTCTTTACATGGTCCAATAAAGACGCAATGTGTGTGACCTCATAGAATCCCAAAGTATAGAGCCGCTAGAGGTTAATCTAAACTTGGCTTCCTATCCAGGAACCTTAGGCTTAGTGTTTAAGACCATTATGGAACCCGATAGCTCTAGAAGATCAAATGGGCTTCTAGCAAAGGCATATGATCCCTCGATACTTGGAACATCACATGCTTGTGACTTGATCCGGTTCTGCAGTAGTAACTAGTACAATACACTCCTTCCATCAGGTTAAGTTTCATCTAGTTTATTATGCTCGGGTTAAGTATTAGCTCATTTAATAGCCGTAGCTATCTTAGAATTGGACTTGTTCACAAAGAACACCACTTAGCCATTTTGTATCTTAATCGATTAGAAATTCCATTCTATCAATCATACACTCTGATAAAAGGTTTATGAGTGTGTCACTTCAACAAGGGGCCCTAAGGTACATCTCCATTATATTACTATATCAAGAGCGATGGATCCCATCTTGACTACACAACTGACCAACATTTGATCATCGCTATACCCGTAATCACCCGTATCATCCTAATCGCCAGGGTATGAGTAAGAATGATCCAAAGTATAGCAACTCCTATATAAGGAAACCAGTATCTCAGGTATGAGGATACTCGTACTACTATTGCAATAAGACATAACACCAACACATGGATATAATTATTTCCGAGTGTCTGTCTTATGGTGGTCTCTAATTCATTACCCAAAATACATTCATGTGTTAACTCAAGGTACCACCTTTAGCTCGTGAGATTAGCTACATGGAACTAATCCAAGGAGTAAGCCTACACATGCCAGTATATCCACTCTGTTGATGTCCAGTCTCAATGACTACATAGAACTAATCCAACGAGTAAGCCAACACAAGCCAATCTATCGCTCCATTGATGTCCAGTCTCAATGAAACTACGATAAGGGATATTCAGACTATTCATAGTAATACGTATGTGTTATTCTCACTCCACATAGCTCTCACTATGTCCTTGCACTTTTACACTATGATTTAGTCACGAGCTTTGTTTCATCAATGCGTATATACATTGTCAAACATATATGATACTAGCGAGATACAATAAATAGAAAGCATTAATAAGTAACAAAGATGCCTTTGATTATTATTAATATTTCAAAAGTGTTTGTACATTATAGCTAATAATGACATATCGCCCTAATTGTCTCTAGGGCATACATCATGTCTAACAATTGTTAGAATCAACTTTTGATGGGACTAAAAATCTAAAGAGAGAAATTTTGAGAGAGAAAAAAAAGAGAGAATTTTTCTATTATTCAATTGCTTAATGGAAAAGGAGATATAATGGCCTTATATAGAGCTGGCAAAAACTTTTAACAGACAAATGTATAACAAGAGCTAAAGGAAGAAGACAACTAAATGTATAAAACTCAGCGTTTAAACTAAAGCTAACCAAAGACTGAACTAAATAGTAGTTAGATAAAATGTTGTGTTAACTAATTACAATGGCTACTAAATTCATCTTATTACAACGCAACAACTAGCTCAAAAGCAGCAACAACTTTACCACGCATCATCCCACCCCCCCCTTAAAAGACCTTTCCCCAAGGTCTTTCTCATGAAACTGGGAAAGAACTCTGAGTTCATCTCCTTCATCCCACACCATCTATGTGTTTGGTGAAAATACAAACTTCGTATAATTCAACAATAGCATAAGCCTTTACACTTAACAACCAATTCAATGCTAGATTATCACACTTGAGCTCATTCAAATCCACAAAATCAAAAGTTCTAATAATTTCCTTCAATTTACTGACAGCAGCATTACTATTCAAAACATGAACAACACACTCAGTCACATTCCCAATTTCTAGAAATGAGGAAGTCTTGTAATCACTTATAACTAAAGCATTAACATCTGTACAAAGGATATTTTAGGACTTATTGTTCCCATGGAGGCTTCAGTGGAGGCTTAATCTAAATTCCTCTATTGCTTTCGCAAGGGAGCTTAGCTATGTCCCCTGTTCCATTTTCTAATATATTCTCCACATTGTTACTTCCAATCATTGAACACCCTACTACAAAATGTTGAACATAACTATAGGTACAACCTGCAACACTACTCCTCCAGTCAATAACCTCTTCTAATATACTCTTCTCCACAACTATCAACTTCTTAGTAGCCTTTATTTCCCATGTTTGATAAGCAAACTCTAGTAATTCCAAACTGAATTTTATTACCCCAATTTCCAATTTTGTCATGGTTGATACTTGAAGCAATGATACATTTTAACCCCTTCTTAAAACATTTCTCATCCTTCCTAGCAATTTGTCAATTCTCGAAGAGACAATGATTACAAAAACTGAACTCACATTGGTAGTAACACTTTGATCTCCTTGGCAAATGCATAAAATAAAAGCTTCAAAACAACTAAAATCATTAGGAATCGATATAACCAATTGCCATACATAATTCAATCCCATCTATACTTTAATGTACTTATTTAGCATTTCATCAAAAAGCTTATAGCCTATACTCCAATGCTAGTAACTTTCAGATATAAACTCAAACTACCACACTTCTTCAAACTCAAGCTAAACTCAATAATCAAATCTCCACTATTGCTCAAATTGAGATTTCCAACTCATTTCATATTCATACACTTTCTAGTTTCTGCTATTATCATATAAGGAAGATTCAATTTTAGGTTACCTGACTCAGCATTGCAGCTAGATGATTTGCAAGGTATCTTGACCTGATTTACTTCCTTAATCTCACGTTCACCTGGATCAGGATCAATCACAAGCCAATCACCCTCATCTTCTACTTCAACTATTACCAATACTTCATATTCTCTAGAATCGAGATTAATTTCAATTTCAACACCAACACATTCACTTTCCACCTGTTTGAACAATATATCCAGATCGAATGATGATTGTGAGTCTTCAATTACCAAACCTTTCGATTAAAACTCAGATACGTCACTGAGTATATTAATTGACAATTGAAACTCCAATCCTTCACTAGTACGAAATGATTTTTCTCCAGTAAAACATTGAAGCTCGAATCCTTCAATGAAACTATTCGTGTCGAAGTTCACAAACTCTGGAATATCAAGAGTAATAGCTTATCTGAATTCACGAACTCGTAATTGTGATTCAAAGCCTTTAATATCTGAATTGACTTTAAAATATGACTTGAACTCATGAGATTCTTCTATATTAGTTGATCTGCTAGTTCCATCGAATGATTCCTGCTGACTTGTGTACTCTAGAATGATTTGAGAATTGATGTCTACTGTTGTTGAACTTACGATCATCTCTGGGTTGTTAATAGATAAAGTGTATTTTATTGAAATCTCCAACTTTGATTGAATAGGGGGAGCTTCATCAACTACAATTGGACTAGTTGCATAATCCAGCTTTTGAACAAGCGATTTCTGCTTAAGTTCCACAAGAGCAGATTCACACTTACTTCTATACTCGTCGTTTAAGATTTTCAACTTACTTTCGAGGTTACTGACAGCTTGTGATATCATTTCTGAAAATGACTTGGAGGAGGTAGAATCTGAAGATCGATCCGAAGTTGAAGTAGTCAAGGAAAACCTATTCATTCCTGTCGACAAAGCTTCTTGTGATTTAGCAATATGCTCCATCAATTTGCTATGCGATTTAGCAAATTTTTTTAGCAGCTCAACTTGCTTTTGTTCCACTTTAGTAGATTCTTCATTCTTCCAGCATTTTCCAGCACTCAAATCTTTCAAACTATTTTTTAGGTCAACATTGATTTTCTTGATTTCTTAAACGAAATTATTTTTAGAGAACGACATTTAGTAACAATTCAGGAAGCGATTCCGATGAGGAACCACCACTTTGACACTAAATGATATGTCTAGAAAATCTAGAGAGAGAATTCTGATATAGAGAGAGAGAACTAATTTGTTATTCAATTGCTTAATGGAAAAGGAGATACAAATGGCCTTATATAGAGATGTTGAGAACTTTTAATAGACAAATGGAAAACAAGAGCTAAAGGAAGAAAACAACTAAATGGATACAACGCAGCGTTTAAACTAATGCTAATCAAAGATTGAACTAAATGCATCATTTATCTAAAATGTTGTGTTTAACTGATTACAACGATACTAAACTCAGCCTATTACAACACAACAGCTGGCTCAAAAGCAGCAACAAGTTTACCATGCATCACCTTTCAGTTACATTTTATTGTAATTTGTATTTTTTATAGATGTAATTTGTATTTCCTTTATTACTCTATAATATTCTTTTTGGTGTATAAATACACCGTAATATGTAATCTCTGATAAGTTTTTTTTAAGACAGCGGATTTGAATTTCTAAAGAGAAGTAATACAAGTTGGGGGGTTTATCAACCAAACCCCACTATTTGAGTTCAAAACAACATCCCTAGCCAAAGAGTGAGCTGTTGAGTTCTAAGATCTTGCTACACTACTAAAGAGACTGGAAATAAAAGTACTTGCTAACACTTTACAATCCTCAACAATAGAGTTAAAGTAAGAGAGCTCGTGATCAAATGTCAACAAAGCATCACAAAGGAACAAGAAATCGATCTCTATACCAATATGGGTAAACTGTAATTATTTGATCTAAGATAAAGCTTCATGAACCAAAAGAGCTTCACCTTCCAAGATAGATTAGATTTTGAAGTAACAAATTGGCCACCTGAGTTGCGTATAACCAAACCAAAGGAAACCGAAGCTCCATCGAGGAAAATAGTCACATTTGTATTGCATTTGAGGTACGGCAAAATAGGCGGCAACCAGTTTCCATCCCCTACATTGATGTCTGAGAGCACTGCTACCATGGAACTGAACCAGCCCCTTGTCTTGCGTTTGGCCTGGAGGATGCAGAAGCTACCTTCCGCTGGGATCCGAGAGCTTTGGCAAAAATGTACACTGTTATTGCCTGTGGAGCCACCTGCTGCCAAATAGCCTTGTTCCTTGCACCCCAAATTGTCCAAATAATGAAGAATACCTATTGTACATATTCAATATTTCTATCTTCCAACCAATTGTAGCAAACGTAACAAAATCATCATTTACGAAAAAATTCAAACTTTGCTCAAATTAAAACCACATCGATCTTGAAAGACTACAGTGAAGGAAAATATGAGATTCATTCTCTATCCCGAGATTATAAACCTGACAATAACAGTCTTCCAACCCACAACATTGAGCTAAATGCAACCGAACCAACAAGACTCTATTCAACAAATGCTAAATAAGAATCTTAATTTACGAGGGAGTATTCAATTTCCAAAGAGAATTCCACGGATAGATTTGAATTGGTTCATGATAAACTCGAGAAAAAGAAAGAACTCGATAGGCACTCTTCAAATAGTACTTACCCGAAGACTCATGAGGCCAAAATGGAGTATTAACTCGAGAATCCGCGGCATGGGGTGTATTGAGAAAGACATAATGTCAAAAAATTCATTGACTCTACTAATATTACAAGAACCTTCAGCAATCAACCATTCAACTAGCTTATAACTTAGAATTTAATTATCACTCCCATTAAGCACTAACCGATCCACATGATTCACCCAAAATTGGCCAAGAATAGGAATAGCTCAACCATCACCCACTCTCCACCGAAACTAAGACTAGATGAGAGATAAGCTAGAATAGATGCTTCACCAAATGTAGCTAGGTGCCAGTCCTAATCTAGCTGAGAGAACATTAGTGTCGTGAAAGTAGCGGGCTTAAAAGATTTGACAAACCAGAGAATTAGGATATAGCAAGAATCTCCAAATTTGCTTCCCTAAAAACACGATGTTAAAATCTAACAGATTTCTAAATCCCATCCCCCCTTGGCATTTCGGTCTACATAAAAGCTCCCAACATTGCCATTTGATTCCTCTACTATCCACATTATTCGAGGTCCACCAGAAGGAATTAACAAGCTTATGAATCGAGTCACATAAACCAACAGGTAGTCGGAACAAAGACATTGTACAGGTTGGGATCGATTAAAGAATAGACTTAATTAGGACCTCTCTACCACCCCAACTCAAAAACTTAGACCTCCATGAACTTACTTTCTTTCAAATCCGGCCTTTTAGAAACCCGAAAGAGCTAATCCTACTTCTCCCAATACCCATAGGCATCCCCAAATACTTCAAATTACGAGAGGTGACAGGAATATTGAAGAAGTTACATATATCTTGCTTTGCATTCGTATCCAAATTGGCACTAAAGGCAATAGACGATTTGTGAAAGTCAACCATTTGGCCCCATGCTAGCTCATAAGAAGCTAGCCAATCTTTGATTCTACCGCACTCATCCATCAAAGCTCGAAAGTAAAGATAACTATCATCAGCAAAGAATAGATGAGAGATCGCAGGGCAGATTGCTCCACTTCACACCAATGAGTAAGCCTTTTATTTTCAAGATTAGTCAAAGTCGCAGATAACCCCCTTTTCACAGAGAATAAACAAATGCGGAGAAAGTGGATCTCCTTGCCTTAACCCTCTTTCCGGGATAACATTACCAAACTTTCGGCCACTAGAATTAAAAGCATAGCTAGTAGAGGAAATACAAATAATCACCCAATTCACCCAAGTGTTTGAAAAGCCCATTTTAAACAAAACGCCTGGACATATTTCCACTCGATCATATCGTAGGCTTTTGCCATATCCAGTTTTAAAGCAACCATGCCTTTCTTACCACTAGTCTTTCTATGGAGATAATGCCCCATTTCATACGAAATAATCTTGCATTAGTTGAAATAACAACAATAAGAGATTTAATTATCTAATTCTCCCAACTCTTGAGATAATATCAGAGCCAGGTTTGGAAATTTTAGTATGGAATTTGAGGATTCGTTAAAGGAATTAAAAAATGGAAAACAAAAGGGCACTTGTCTTAGAGAGAGAATGTCAAAGAAAAAATATCAATAAAAAAAGAGGTAAAATTATACAAAAGAAAATTGTATCTTTCAAATCTTCCTAACTCTCGAAGAATTGGATCCCAAATGACTTTAGTCCAGATGACTCAAAAAACTGAAGCAAACTGAATCCTAAATCACATGGTTGATTGGAGCCGAAAAAGCCTAATTGATTTTTGGATTCAAAATCATTTAAAACTGTTTTAAACGAAATCAGAATGTGAAATCGTGTAAAATTATTATAAAATCCTCACAAAATAGAATTGATGTGAATTGAGCCGTCAGGACTTGTTTTTTTATAAGCCAAATTGGCTTTGAATGTTGTTATTTTTCTAGCATAGATTGTCAGATATAATATATAAAAATATTTTACCTGCATTTCTGTTAGATATATTCACATTTCCCTTACATTTGATTGAAATTTGTATTTCATTTTACTTTTCTATAATCTTATAATTGGTGTATGAATAAACTTTAATCTGTAGTCTTTCACAAGTTCTTTTTAAATAAATATGAGAATGGAAATTTCGATCCTATTTATTGAAAAGGAAAGTAAAGCAACAATGAAACTAAAAGTAAAACAAAACGAAAAGAAAAATAAAAGTATCAACTGAAACAAAAACAAGTCCTAAAGGATTAGGTCTTATTGTTGCGAGTTAGGTGAGTTGCCTATTACGCATCACATCATGTGTGCAAAAGAAGTACTATGGTGATTCCATTTGCGACTATGCTGCAAGCATAGATCATCCTCGCAATTCTCATACGAATGACTATCTCTGAGTTAAGAGTAGTCATGCTCCACGAAGAGTCTCTATTTGTTTGTGAAGTTCTCGATACTAAGCTATCTACAATTGTAATAAGACTTGAAAATATGCCTTGGAAAAGGTGCACCTCCAAATTATTCTCTTCGTGATTAGAGACTTGAAACTCATGTACGCACCCAATAGCAAGTTGGTTTTTCCTTTCATCCAAACTCAGTTGTCTTTGTTTACTTTGTATGAAGAGAGCTAGGTGATTCGGTGGTTGCCCATGTTGCCCATCCTTAAAAGATTCACATAGATCAACGCATCTTTCTTTGACCCTTTCTTGATTATCTTGATCGAAGGAAGGAACTATTTCATTATTTGTTGAGGGAATATCTTTTTCTTGACAATCCTTAGCCCCCTCTTGAACTTCGGAAAGATCCGTGTCATCCATATTATTTAACCTCTTAACTATTATATAACCTCTTTTTTTCACACTATTATGTTGATTTATTTATTATTTTCTGTTTTACTAGTATTTAAAGTATGAGTTTTTAATTACATGACATGTTTATTATTTTCTGTATTACTAGTATTTAAAGTATGGGTTTTTAATTATATGGTATGAACATTAAATATTGTTACCTACTGATGCAATACAATTTATATTTTATGTTTAACATTAAATTTGTAAAAACACAATTGTTTGATGAAAATCAGGTTTGACAATTTATTTCATCTGGTTGAAACTTAAATCCATGATCCTCTACCTTTATCTATTCGGTGATCAGTCGGGTCTAAAATACATATGGTTTTATGCAAATTCTAATGCATTCGAATAGATATTAATATTATGATTGATTGATGATTAAATTAATAGTTTAAAAATGTCTAGGAATCTTCATATTTGGATATATAATACCAACAACACAACTTTTAATATTTATTTGAAAGCCCCAATCAAGGGAATGTAATCAAAGAAGTTAAATTTTTTCAATTAAAGTTGAGAAACGACCAAGTAAATTTCATCAACTATGATAGAAAAACAGCAAATAAATAAATAAATAAAGCTAAAAACTAATCCAAAAATTTTGATTGACAAAAAGTACCTTTAGCAGTTCTTTCTCAACCTTCAAATCGATTTGATTGACAAAAAGTTGAATATTTTCAGGCTTGAGAAATCCGACAATTGCTCCCCTGATAAGTTTATGTCGATCTCCAGACAGCTCGAAAAGATTGTTCTTTCCAAGTATGTTAACAACAGTCTTAGGTTGCCTCGAAGAAATTCCAGTATCTCCTCCTTGAAAAACAAGTCGGCTTCCAGCTTGACCAGTTAAAACTACAACCTTAGAACCAAACAAGGATGTTTTGAAGAAGGGACCATACTTTCTTACATGTTCTTCTAACCACTGATTAACCTTGTCTTGTTTGCATGCCCTTATGAAGCCGATTGATTCTCCGATCAGTGGTAACCCAAACGAACCAGCTGGAAGTTTTTTGCCTCTGAATTGCAGTAAATAATTCAGATTAGAGTAAAAATATCCTGCTACAAGGGTGGCTATTGCTATCAGTAAAGTTATATGGAGGAATGGAGATTTAGATTCAACGGATAGTAATGAGCTTGAAAGAGAATCCATGGTGTTTGTACAGAACTATAAATTATGTACTTTAGTTATAAGTTGGTGTAATAAATCTGGAAATAAAATAATTGGTTTAGGTTGTTGTGATAACATATAATAATATTGAGTACTATATGTATTGTTAGAAGTAACATTGAGCTTATTATATATGTTTGTTTCCAACATCCCATGTGATTATCGCTCAGGCATTTATTAGCTGGACGATTACTATTTTTTATACAAAAGAAAAGAGAATAAATAAAAACTTGATTTTGTACTATCTTGAACGATGCATCTATAAGGACATCACCAATCAAACAAAATATTTTATTAAAATCAGAAAAATGTAATACTACTTTATTGGTAGATAAAAAAAAATTCTACAAGAGCAAGAAAACAAAATAAATGCAACCTATATGTTCTTAAGTTCTGGCACCAAAGGTGATTCCGCTGAAGCTGAAGATAGCTCCGGCATGGCCCACACATCAGCAAGCCACTTACTCTCTCTCTCTCTCCTCTAGTGCATCAATGACAAATCTACCAAATAGCGGTGCAATATATGCCCTGACAGCTAGACAAGACCTTCAACGATTTGCCACACGTCATGACATAATTAGTGGGGCCCGCCACGCCATCATTACTCCAAACCACTATAAATAACCAAACGCACTCTCACATCTCAAGTAACTGTTTCCCCACATTTATTACTTCGCAACCACCAAAACCCCTCTCTAACTAGGATCGGAGGGTCTTCGCCGGAACCCCAACCGAAGACTTGTTTTGCAGGTCCAGCAGGTATTAAAGGGAGAATGCTTAAGGTTGGCACACACTTAGAGCAGTCCACATTGATACCAAATTAGTGCAGTAAGCGTGGATCTCTACAGTCTCATGGCTACCCGCCAGTTAAAGTTAGCAAAGCCCCTCACACCTCGGGAACGGTCTTATTTCTCGACACATCGGAGGCTGGAAGTAAAGTGGGGACCGGAGATCCACAAACACAAGAGCAAGTGCAAAGGGCGACGGACGAGCACACCTCAAGAGAAAGAGAGACCTTGGAAGAAAGGAGGAAAAGAGAAAAGGACATCATGGCCATATTGATCAAGCAAGGAGATCAGCAAGGTGTAGCGATGGCCCTAATGCAAAATGTGATGAATGAGATATTGCACTATCGTAGGGAAGAACAAGAGATGTTCAAGAGATTGTGTGCACAAAAGCAACACGTGGAGCCGGAGTTGCAATTTCCCGTGGCCAGCTCACAATGAGCAACGACTCGAAGCCACTGTCGTTACATATACGACTGGCCCCTAAGCTCGGAGGATGATAGAAGAGTAGTGGCTGACAAGGGAAAAACCAAATTGGAACCCTCTATCCTGGGGGATAAAGAGTGGTCAGAACAAGAGAGTCAATGGCCCTCGCAAATAGAAAGGTGAAGGTAACCAAGCCATGCTAATGACGAAGGAAGGCGTAGGGTTAAATTTAGTGGATTCCCTCCCCCGTAGTGGAAGGGGGGAATGCCTAGTAGATGCCTTGTTGAATATAGAAGAAGACTTGTACAAGGCGGTAACCATATTAATGCCTTGTTTGCAGAAAGAGGTATAGAGTCAACTATACCGAAAATCTGTAGTAGGGAATCCCCATACTGCCCCCGAATCCGTGTGGAGAAGTTCTCCAAAGGATTTAAACAACCACGAGTGCAAGAGTACACCGATGTAGGAGACCCCACCGCGCACATCCATTATTACCGCCAATGTATGGAAGTAGATGAAGCAACTAATGCCATGCTCTGCAAGCTCTTCCCCACCACTCTAATAGCATAATCCACACACTAGTTTGAGAGCCTCAAGTCCGGATCCATAACCGATTTCGAAAAATGGTGGCCAAGAGCTTCACCCTATACTTCATCATGTCTATTCCACCAAGTAGAACAATGCAAGACCTGTAGATGATCAGGTAGCAACTGGATGAGTCACTTGCTGAATTTGTGGAACGATTCTAAAAAGTAGTCTTGGAAATTAATGACTACAACATTGACATGGCATCAAAAGCTTTAACAAGGAAAAATAGTAGCTTAGACTTGGCTAAAGACATATCAACTAAAAGACCCACCACCTTGGCAATGTTGATGTAGAAAGCCCGCAAGTGGGTATGGTGGGAAACTCACAAAAGGAATGCCTGATAGATGGAGGTGATACCGAGGGTGATCTAACCAAAAGAAGGGAATACGGGAAAAGAGATCACGGAAGAAGACCCCTGTACTGAGTAGATGAGCCTCGGTGGGAGAATGAGAGTTTTTCTTCCCTAAATGTTAGGTGGAAGTAGGTCCTTATGTGGACAGAGAAGAATGGGGAAGAGATTCAGTATCCCCCCGAAGATAAATTACAAGGAGAAAGCCCCGGAACCTACTGCAATTTCTACAAGTGCAAAGGACATGATAGTGAAGAATGTTGTTAGTGGCGTAGGAACTAATAGAAGAGCTGTCGATGGGTAAATAAACTAGTTCTTGTTTTCCAAAAGAGAAAGTGCATGGTGAGCCGAAGGAGGCCCCTCGACAAGGATATCAAGAAGCAAGCGCTCGAGGTTATCAACTGCCTCTATGAAGAAATGACGAGCCTACCCCCAAGGGTGTGATTCTCATCATCATTGGCAGCCCGTTGAAAGGAAAAAGAAAGAGAGAGAGAGAGAGAGAGAGAGAGAGAGAGCTCCTTCAACTATTACAATACATATAGGAGCGGAGAGGCATGTTATTCATTCTCCTAGAATAAGAAGCCTTAGCCCCATAACGATGCCTTATTCATTGAATTGATTGTGGAAGTTTTTCAGGTTTAGCGGACATTGGTGGATATAGGAATCTTCGTCAACATCATGACTTGAAGAGTCTTTAACGCCATAGGTAAAAACCCTAATCATTTTGTCATCCACTAGACCCCGCTGATAAGCCTTGGTGGGTATGCAGTTCATGTATGTTGTTTAGCAAACTTCTCCATCTCTTTGGGGGAAGGTGGACCACCATGGAAGTCGAGAGAAGAATTCCTAGTATTGGACATCTAGTTGGCCTACAACATCATCTTAGGGTACCCCACATTATCGGGTCAGAGGGAGTCATCAACCTTAGGCATCTCACTCTCCAAATCCCCATGCACCAAGGGATCTCCACAGCCGTAGAAAATCAGCAAGATGCCCAACAAACTTATGTGATATCATTAAAAGTTGAACCTTCTTCTGTCCCTTCCCAAGAAAGTGCAGATCCTGCTCGGGTGGCTGAACTAGTTGATGTAATGAAGAGGTAACCTTAAAAGAAGGCAAACAGGTCATGATGTCAGAAGCCTTAAGTGAAAAAATAAGGGAAGAACTCAACATGGTCTTGTGCGCAAACGAGAAAGCTTTAGCATGGACCCCAAGGATCTAACTAGAGTTAACCCCAAAGTAGCGAAACATCGCTTGAATGTAATGCCCAATTCCAAAGCAAAAATGCAAGAACCACGCAGTGGACAGACAATAGGAAATACCCAAGAAGTTTTCAAGCTATTGATTTGATAGCCGGATTTGATAACCAATGTAGTTTTGGTAAAGAAGGCCAATAGAAAATTACGGATGTGAGTCGACTTCACGAACCTAAAAAAAGCCTACCTAAAGACAACCACCCATTTCCCAACATAAATATCCTAATAGATGCTATAGAAAGTTTCTCCATCTACTCCATGTTAGGTGATGTATCGGGATACAATCAAATACCCATAGCCGAAGAGGACAAGGAGAAGATATCATTTGTAACCCACGAGGGGATATGCTACTATAATGTCATGCCTTTTAGATTGAAAATGTTAGAGCTACCTACTAGCGAATAATGAATGACATTTTTGGAGATATAACTAGTAAGGAGGTAGAGTTGTATGTGGATGACATGATCGTGTCAAGCAAGACCATAGGATAGCAGGTAGGCGACCTCCGATAAGTAATCTCCCTCCTTGAGACATACCAACTGAAGCTCAACCTTGAAAAATGAACCTTCAACGTCTCTAGTAGAAAATTCATGGGGTTTCTCATCTCAAAAGCAATGCATCGAGGTAAACCCGGACAAAATAAAGTAGTACTCGAGTTGAGTGTGCCAAAAACCATTAGAGACGTTCAATAGCTCAACGGCAAGCTCCACGCTTTAGGTAGGTTCGTCTCATATCCAGCATGACGATGCCTCCTCTTCTACAAGGCACTGAAAATGAAAAAATTAGAATAGGGCGAAGATTGCCAAAAGGCCATTAGCGAGATAAAAAGTCCTTGTCTCCCCACCCTTGCTCAGCCAGCATGTCCACAGAGAGCCCTTATATCTATACCTTAGCATAGCCACAGAATCCATAGGCATGGTCTTAGTGCGAGAGAAGAAGGGTGAGCAATTCCCCATGTATTATGGAAGTTGAGTGTTGAAGGGAGCAGAAACAAGGTATGGCCAATTAGAGAAAGTGGCCTTCGCAATTGTAATAGCATCGCAGAAACGAAGCCATTATTTCCAAGCGTATAACATAATCGTTCAAACAGACATACCTTTGAAGAAAACACTTCAGCACCTTGAATCCTCAGGGTGCCTGGCCGAATGGTCACTCAAGCTTGCCAAATTTGACATTTGTTTCAAGCCACAACCAACGATGAAGGCTCAAGTGTTGGCATATTTTGTACAAAAAGCCCCTCCATAACAAGAAGCATCCTTTGAGGAATCATGGAAGATGTTCAATGATGGCAGCTCCAATAACACCGCTTTAGGAATTGACATTTCATGCAAGGACCAAAAAACATAACTATCAGGCAAGCGACCAAGCTAGATTTTGCAACCTCTAAAAATACCGCAAAATATGAAGGCGTCATTTTTTGGGCTGGAAATCATTAAGGTGCTAAAGCCTCAACAGATCAACATATACAACAATTCAATCTTGATGATAAAGTAGTTCGGTGGGGAGTACAAAGCCAAGGATAGCATAATGAGACACTATTAATCTCACATCACAAAACTAATCAAAGATATCCACTCCAAGGGCATAGATTTATCGATAACCTAGATACCTGAGACACTGAACATTGAAGTAGATAGGCTCGCCAAGGGAGCCTTAAGTAACAAAGTAAAAATTATGTTACCATGCACTATGTTGAGGATCAACAAGCCTAGCACCATGGAAAAAATGTTATGCAAATAAACGCTGAGATGAATGGTACACTCTCATAGCCCGGTACCTCGAGGATAACATATTATCGAAGGAGGAAGGAGAAGCGAAGAAGCTAGTTCAAATATCCTTCCGATATTCAATCATCGCAAATCACTGATACCAAAAGTCCATAGCTCACTCATGGCTAAAATGTGTAGAGAAAATAGACGCCAAATATATAATGAGGGAAGTGCACAAAGGAATTTACGGGGTCTATGAGAAAAAAGACGTAATGGTAAGAAAAGCCAAACTACAAGGATCTATTAACTGATAATGGAGTCGGATGCCAAGATATTGGTATAAAAATGTAAATCTTGTCAGGCATACGCCAAGGTAACAACAGTGGTAATTGCTCCACGATCGGTCATCCAAGCCGCATAGCCCTTTGCAATGTGGGAAGTTTACCTCTTAGGACCATTACCAAAGGCACAATTACAAAAGCATTATATCATTGTCACCGTGCATCACATTTTCGAATGGGTAGAGGAGGAACGACTATCCTCCACAACACCGAAATAGGTGACTTCTTTGTTCAACAATAATATAATGTCAAGATTCAACACCCCCAACATAATCATTGTACATAATGTTACTCAGTTACTCAGTTTACGTGAAATTGGCGCAAAGTTAAGTGTTTATTTAGTGATTAAGGGTAGTTTAGGTTGATTTGGAACCTAAATGTTGGGAATTTATATGCGAAAATTTGGATTTTAGGGGGAAGAATCATGATCTATTTCTGTCAATGCCGGTAACGAAATTGTCAATGCCGTAAACGACACGATAGAAGAAAAAGAAAATTAGTTTTTGCTTTGCCAAAAACATTCCTAAACACGATTTTAACATTGCTTAAGGTTTCTAAAGTTTTATAGTTTAAAGGTTTTGATTTAGAATGCATGATTATGTTGCTGTGAGCGGGCGACACAGAGCGGTGGGCCGAGAGCGCGCGGGGTTCATAGGCACGGTCCACCGGGGTGTTTTGAAAAAAGGAAGGAAGAAAAGCACTGGGTCTGGGACCCGGGAAAAAGGTTAAAAAGAGAAAAAAGATGAAAACGTTTAAGATCGGTTCGAACCCGAATCCGCAGTCTCTCAGTGTGGAGTCACCACCTGGATTAGCTCTGTCCAGGAATTAGAGTCCTGTAAGGCTTAACGTCCGGGGGACGGCCCACCAAGACACAGAGATTCGGGTCCGGGATAAGTTTCTTATTTCTTATTGGATCACATTAAATTACATCTACAGAAAACCGTTTTCTTTTAATTGTGCATATTCGTACTTATGTCATTTTTAGAGTTAAATGCATGATTCATGTATTGCGAAATATAAACCATCCACAAAGCGGAAAAATAAACCATCCACAAAAAGTGTAAATAAATGCGGAAAGTAAATGCGGAAAATAAAATTACAAGGCTTTAAAAATCGGGGGATGCAACCGCCCGCTAACCTATTAATTACATTTCCCGAAAATTGAAATTGCGATACCCGAAGGAAAATTACAAATCCTAAACATACATATAATCCTAATCTACTTGCATCCACAAAGGTTAGCACAGGGGATAACACGTATGTTCGATTTTGGATTTAGTGATGCCCGCGTGGCCTAAAAAGAAATCAATCGCGATATCGTTTGTTATTTAAATAAAACCGTTAGTTTTATTAGCACCTTCGTTGCTCATTTTAATTAATGAAATTGCTCGCATGATAAAAAGTGTGGTCTGTTATCCGGGAATATGTTTTATTCCCTTCGTGGGGGTGTTCTAACAACATCTTCTTATGATAAAGAAAGAGATGAAG